>JAGVSP010002132.1:0-34267 GCA_022494985.1 Micrasema minimum | reverse complement strand
TACACAGATCAAACAACCGACCCTTAGCCCTTTAAAAAATGTCACACGATCATACAAATAAGTACAAGCGAAATAAATAAATAAATAAGTATGATACGTCACTTTTTATGGAATTCGACATATTTTACAGGATTGAATTTTTCGTTGTTATAAATTCGGATTTAATAAGTATATTATGATCTAAAAAATGACACCATACTTAACCTATTTAGGTATACTTAATATAATTAATATTTTTTTAGCATTAAGGGAAGCTGTAACACCGCTAAACTAACATATTGAAGTCTGCATTGTTATAATATTAATACATTATTAATGTGATAAATAAGTTAAACCATTTTAAAATGAATTCAGCATTTGATAATTAAAAATTATAATTAAAATTAAAATGATCAAGATGCCTATGCACTATTGGATGCGGGTAAGGAAAAGTAGTAGCATTTGAAAATAATCCGGTCTCATACCTACTAAAACCAACACTAATCTTTTTAACTTATTATTTCTATACTTACTATTTTTTTTTACAATTTTTCTTAGCATTAATCATTTTATACAAATGGCGATTTTCCAAACTAACATTCTAACAGTTTCGTCTGAGTTTTAATTACCAAACTAAAAAGATAAAAATTACCTTATTAACACAAGCTTTATTGATTTTTTAACAGAAGTTAATTTAAATTATTTTTTGAAGTTGAAACATTTTTCATTCCTAGTTTCCTCACTTCAGTCCTTGAAGGAATCGCGTCAATATTCGGATAATTTACTGCACCATAGACGATTGACTGCGCACCATAGATTGCGGATCGAACGCGCTCCATAGATAATGTAATGACAGATCCATGACAGATAAAATGGCGGTTGTTTTTAAACTGTCACTTTGACATGGCGAAATTAAAATGTGATTATTTTATAATGGAAAAGAAACTTTCAACGAGTGGGACCAAAGAATAAGTAGTTTGTTTGAAACAATAAATATATTCAATAAGTTAACAAGAAATAGCTATCGAGAAAATATCAGTCATCACACAAAATCTTTCGTTTTTTTTAAAAAAAAATGTATTTAACGATTGTATCTCTCTTGTATCCATTATGATAGGTTGTAAACCATTGATTTATAATACACTTAGATTTGAACTGAACCCAAAAAATGAATGACACTTCAACTCCGTCAAAACCTCCGACTCCGCCAGACGCGTATTCAGTATTTCTTTAAACGCCGGCAGAGTCGGACGTTCAGAAAACATTCTGAAATGCCTTCCTGTGTAGTTAAACCGTGTAAAAACCGTACGGATAAAATTAAGAAAAAAGATGGTGTTATTTATATTTGTTTACATAGCCAAAAATAATTATTTTTCAAAGAAAGTTTTCTTCTTATTATATTTAATAATAGCAAACAGCCCGTCCACAAGAAAAAAAAAAATCATTTTAGATGCATGGTAAAAATTCATGAACGCTCCTCGTAAGGAACGGGTTAGTATCGTATACTGTTACTGTAACCCTATATTATAGCCCATACCTTTTGCGGTGTGTGGGCGGATGCTTGCCGGCAGTCGAAGGCTCTGATAGGTCGACCGTGTAAGATCATTGAGGTGCAAATCTTCGTGTCATTAATTTTTCTAAATGATTTACTCTGCAAGGCAGATCTAAATATATTATATATCAATGTTGTAAACGGATAAAATCTTTAGTATTAATATTTTTTTTAATTAAGTTCATACAATTTAAGTCCATTTCACTAAAAACTTTGATAAAATCTCATTATTTTTAAGCAAAACTGTATTTACTTCGGAAAATTGTCATGAATTTAATTAGGTGTACTATTTAAGGTGAATTTTATGATAGTGTAATATTTTTAAGAGTATTTATTTTGTGTGTTGTGTATTTAATGTGTGAAACAAAAGTTTGTATTATTGAAATAAAGAATATTATCTTTTAAAAAAGTTTTTTTTTCTACGTACCTACCTTAAGAATTCATATATTTACCATAAGAAATTAATAAACAAATTATGTTTAACAACATTTTGAATGTATACAAATACTTGTAGTCAAATTACTGGATTATACCCATGCTGGGCTGATATCAGATATTATTGATATCCCAACAGAGACAGAGAAACTCTGGAAACGAATGTGGGTTATCTAGGCGTTTACAGAGCTTATGACCTGTCATTGGCTGGGTTAAGTGGCCACTTGATGTACTACAACATTCCCCATTCCGCCCATCATCTGACAACCATATATGACAAATTTTTGAAACTACTATACACCGTGTCCCACGATGAGACCGCGAAACTCCGGAGGGTGATTGTTCATGGTATTCTGAGAAAAAAATCCTTATAAAGTTTTTTGATCCGGGCATTTTTAATAATTAATTAAAAAAAAGTATTAATAAAAAGCGACTATGTAATACTGGCTTCTGTTTGAAATGCTAGCGGTGGCGGGGTGGCGGGGGGCGGGGAGGAGTGGGGGTCCGCTCTGGTCACCGAACGCCTTGCCTTGTGCGGACATTCAAAATTCGAATTTCATATCTGAAATTGGTGCAGGTCACGTGGTGTTAGCCAGTTCAAAAATGGACGGTATTACACGCGTGAATTTTTATTCATATTTTAATAATTTTTTTAAGAAATTAGAATTGAGTTTTTTGAAAAACTTTTTTTTTTCTCAGAATATCATGAATAATCACCCTCTGGAGTTTCGCGGTCTCATCGTGGGAAACGGTGTATATGTTGAGTTTGTACAGAAGTATCCACATTTGAGTTGGTTTTTCGACAGATTTTAATATTTTTTCTCTCTAGTGACATCTGTTGAGAAGATTGTTAAGCATTTTTGGAAATCTTTCTTTACTGGTGTAGGTAAGGCTTTATCGAGAGTTTCTCTGTCTCTGTTGGGATATCAATAATAAATTATGTGCTCAGAACCATACCTGTGACATTTGGGGGAAGGATTTTGTTCATGAAGTTTTAAGTTAAGAAAATTAGAATTTTAAAGTTTATACATAGAACAAATTAGTTTTATACTCTATGGGAAAATCCGTGAACAAAATTAATTAGTATTAAATTGATTTGTTCTAGAATTTTTAAAATTATATAAAAAGAAATATATCGCCAGACAGAAATACTCCCATTCAAAGTAATATACCATTACATGAAATCACAAATACCACACTTACCATATTAAATCATTCAGCACATACAAGTTTGAAACACAATTTTAACTCTGAGCTTCACGGTCACAATACACGAAATTCAAAAAAACTCGACATTCCAAAATTTCCATCCACAAAATTCGGAAAAAAATCCCTAATGAACATTTCTTGATCCCAATATAATAATCTACCCCATGAAATAAAAATAAATAAAGCAATACATAGAAGAGCCCTTAAAGATCTGTATTTAAATATGTTTTTCAATGATAGATATGATGTTTAGGATTAAGATGAATGTGTTCATTTTGAATCGTCTTTCGTATTCGTCTTTTTGATTGTGCAATATGTAATTAAAAATGTGAATAATACCGGTCCCAAAATGAGTTTTTTATAACTCCTGGGAATATAATACATGTATGTTTTATAAGATTTTTTTTAAAGAAATAAAAAAAAAAATATATTTTTTTTTTACAGAATGGTGTATTTTAAACGGTTACTGTAGGTGTAATGTACACCTTGCTCAAATGCCACACTATTTTTCTCACATCGGCATCGATAAAACTATAAAAACAATCTTACGAAGATGTAAAATTACATTTTTGTTCATAGACTAACTTTATAATAGAAAGGACAAAATGATTCGCCGGGGGATAGTGGTTTTTTTAAACCCATGTCTATAGACATACACACCACCTTTTGTCTTTGTGACAGGATACTGCAAAAACAGTGCTTAAAAGATGGGAAAATCATCATCATCATACCATATCCGCTCCCTATGCGGAGCATATGGAATCCACAAACTGCCTCCAGGCCAAGCGATCGGCCGCCAGCTCCTGTGCATCCTCTCAAGTCAAGTCCACGTCCCGCAGCTCTGACGCAAACTGCCGACGAATTGTCAACAGTGGACGACCATGACGCCGAGAACCGATGCCTTGTAAAATAGGCAAGCATGGTGGCGGCTCTCGGGAGGCATACGTAGTATATGGCCTAGCCAGCCGGATGACAGTAGATACCAAGGGTTGCAACGGACACAGTTGCCTCGCCTCTGTGTTCCTTACAAAGTCAAACCACCGCACACCTAAAATTCTTCTAAGACACCTATTCTCAAAACTCAGAAGTCTGCTATCTTGGGCCCTGGTCAGGTGCCTCGATTCGCAGCCATAGAGGAGAACAGGTGTGATGCAGGAGTTATAAAGGCGGGATTTTGTTTTAAATGGGATGGGAAAATAGGGGAGTAAATCTTCATGTGAAAGAGATAATTAAATTTCATTAAAATAACTGATACATTCACTTATTAAGGCAATTTTATTTTGCCTTTTTTAACAAGTTCCTACAGCAATGGTAGAATATTTTGTACCGAATTTTAAACGAGCTTGTATGGAGGTGTCATTTCTATGTCTTTGTTAACAAAAATTTGGATATACTTACATTCTTCTTCCCTCCCTCCTCCATAGTAGTGTAAAGGTAGAATCATTCTTACTATAAAGACCATAACTATAACATAATCTACGTCATTTTTTGTTTTATATATTATTATTATTTCCCCTCTTCTTCTTCCGGTATAAAGATACCAATATCTTGTATTCTTTTTTGTTTACTATCTTGTTTACATTATCTGTTATTTTTCCATTTTTACATGATGACACTATTTGACTTTCACAGTATACCCACAAACAGGCTATGCCTTGGTGGGATTTTTTCTCATTTTTTTAAAATGTATGTGTTTTTATTGTATCTTCTCTTTGTTAACAAAAATTTTTTCTTTTGAAAATAAATAAAAACAAAAAAATTAAACTATAAAAATAAAGTTAAAAAAAATGGCATGACAACTTGTGCACAAACAATCAAAACTCTATAAAACTAAATTATTTTACTTTACTTACAGTTTTGGCGTATTTTCCATATTTAAATCGGTTAATAATATCCGATCGATAACTTTTAACGGATGTTCCATTGTGATCGCGAAAGCGTTAAACATCCATGGTGAGAAATCGTTATCACGTCGCTTATTAGCACGACGATAGTCATCTGTGATTGAGCTACCGTGCGTCTCTTCAAGTCAGTACACGACCCGAGTTCTGACGTAAATTTCCGATAAATAATCAGAAGTCCACCACGAATCAAGTCTCGTAAAATAGGCATTTAAATTTGGAAATTTACATTGTCGAATCTATAATTTTTTCCATTGAGCATCTGAAAAATCTGTAAGCCTTTTCACACGTATCTTGCTCCCCTGAAAGTAAAAAAGAAATTATTTGTATCATAGCAAAATTTAAAATAAGAAATTATTTTTAAAAATATTTTTATTTAGATTATTAATAGATATTAGATATAATTATAGAAAATATAAGAATATTAAATGATTTGCTCTTTCTGTTCAAAGTATTAAAATCTATGTTTGATTGTTGTCAACTAAAATTTTTAATTAGTATACGAGTGCCTGGTCGAGTTACCCGCAGTAATGCACTATTTTACTGTAGCCAATCATCGACCAACTACAGTGCAAACTCATCTATACGACGAATGCACGCACTGGCTGACAAGTATGCCAACAATATTGATGTTTTCAACACTAATCTAGTGCATTTTGGGGAACAGTGTCTGGATGCCATCTCTGGCGGTAATGAATAGCTACCTACTGTATAATCATTTAAAAATGTCTATGTAAAAGCCCCATGGGCGTTAAAACAATAAAATAAAAATAAATAAAAAAAAAATTCTACCCTCATTTTTCTGTATTTCTCCAACTTCATTTATTTTGACACTACTTTCCCTTATCCGCACCCAATGGTGCATAGGGCACAGCTGTTAGAAAGCACTATTTTTAATTTATACTTTTTTTTTTAAATATACAGAAGAAAATTCGTAAACATATACTTAACATAATTTATAAATGTACTTACTGCGGTTTTGCATACAAGACTTAACAATATTAGGGATATCGGTGATGTTGTTGCGTTGAAGAGAAAATAAATTTTCAGCGTTTTCTTCATGAAAATTTCCACCAGAATTCATCACTCCAGCCAATATAGCGAAACAACGAATATAGCACTGAAACATAAAGCTAATCTTAAATGATAAGTCATTAAGAAAGTGTAAGTGTTGAGATATACGAAGAAGACATAATGTTCTACATTACGTCAAGGGAATACGGTTGTTACAGGGTCCGTTATTATGATTTTTCATTGGCTAGATTAAGAGATCGCATAACACTCGGTAAAATCACCACCATTATCATATCAGCCCGTGAAGGTCCACTGCTGGACATAGGCCTCCCCCTGCCGCCTTCACTATTCCCAATGCTGCGCCGTCCCCATCCACCATCTTCCAGCAAACTTTTTGATATCGTCCACCCATCTCATTTTTAAGAACTCTGTAGCTCAAGCACAGATAACTATCGACGTAGTTAAAAGCGTGCTATTTACGTGCTAACGCTTAACGATTTGACCGATCACAGTTCGATACCGTGGTAGCGGTTCGGCTGTGTTCGTCGTGTGTTCGGACGTTTTCGCCGAGCCGATCATAGCCGAGCGGGGCCGATGCGGCCATTGATCACGGCCTTACGTCAAACGTCAAATCAATGCGCTTGTCGGATTATTATATTATCGACTGCTTTTCTCAATATTTGGCTTGCCGAAAACCGGCTAAATTATAATAAAGATTGAATTAATATTTGTGCGAATAAGATATGTCTCGGGAAATGGCTCGCGACTAGTATGCGCTCGTTTAATAATCCCGATCGATAACTTTTAACGCGTGTTCCATTGTGATCGCGAAAACGTTAAACATCCATGGGTAAGAAATCGTTATCACGTCGCTTATTACCGAATCGGTACTGATCTGTGATCGAGCAACTGGTTTCTCGGTCTCCACACCAGAACACGTTTCGTCCATCATTCGTCCGCCATTCTGTCTATATGACAGGCCCATTTCCACTTCAACCAAGCAATTCGCTCAACCACGTCGCAGACCTTTGTCTGGCGTCGGATCCAATAGTTCCTTTTTATGTATATTAATGTTATTCCAAGCATAACTCACTCCATGCTCCTCTGTGCAACTGCAACTTATGGGAGAATAAAACTCGGCAAAATAAATATAAAAAATGCACGATTAAAGAAAATAGTTACCATTGGGGTTTTTAAAGTTTCATCGGGAAAGCTTCCGCTTGAATTTAGAGATTCCAAATAAGCTGAAATCAAGAAAATAAACTATTAGGTGTTATCTGATTTCATTATTTCTTAAATAAATGTAGAAACTTGGACCTTCAGAGAGCGAGAGCGAAGGGATAAAAATGCTCTCTAGCGCAAAATGACCTCTCACAGGACAAATGTTTCAATGTTACAATAAAGCTGTACCATGGAAGATGGATACGTGTTTTGAGGTGCTTCGGTTACGTCACAACGGCGACCGGACACTATGGAAAAACTGGTGGTGCAGGGCTGGTCGAAGGTTCTCGGTCCCGTGCAAGGAGCCCAACGAGATGGAATGACTTGGTGACTGCAGGCGACGGGCGTATCTCTCCAGGGGGCTTCCAGAAGAGCTGGAGATAGAGACGGGTGGAAGCGAATTCTGGGGACATGCTTCCACCCTACTGCTGTGTGTACGTGCGTGGAGGTCTCAAATTATATCCCATCCCTCAACTCAATTGTATTGTGTCTTTTGCAAGGATAGGATGGTCTTTGGATAGGTATTGTGATAGGGTACGGCAGGGGACGTATGAAATAGTGTCTGCCAGATAGGATGATAGGATGATAGTGTGAGATGCACACATGCGTTCTGTCCCCTCCCCTCTTTTCCCTAATCCCTCCTCCATTGAGACCCTGACCGCGGATGCACGGGTGGATGTCTGGGGTAGGGGGCCTGGCGAGGCGGGATGCCGGTCTCCATACGGGTGGTAGTAATTACTAATAAATAATGATCGAGGTAGAAACTATCCCTACAACTGTTAATTTGGGCCGACTCTGGTTGGTTTGGGTGATGGAAACAATGACAATTATAATACATAAGCCGAGACAGTGGTAGGGGCAATGAAAGCATTTGTTCGCGTACATTACGTAAATTCATCCGTATTTTTATCACACTAACAATCTTAAAATCGCGGTTTAGCTTGTTGAAAAAATCGGTAGAGTTGGCTGGACTAAAAAAAGACTCAATAGTATTTTAAAGCAGTCTAGGAAAGGGTGGGGCTTTCATTACTGCTGTGACCACGACTGCTCTGTCAAGAGCAAATGATTAAGAAGAAGAAATCCCGAATTTCTTGAATAATGTCAACAAGTTGTGTGAATGTAAAAAAAAACATTTTTACATTATTAGCTATATTAACAATTTTTATTGTGTGCAAACATACGATAATAACTTTTAAGGTCGCGCTTAAAAAATACACATATTAAGCATGTCTTTTGACAGACCGTACAGTTTTCTGAGCAAGAAACTGTACAGTTTTTGGTCCCGTACAAAGTCGCTTAACCATTTATTTATTACATTTTGGGCGTGTTCAAATACTTGTACACAAATCTGGATTTATCTCAAAACGGGAGTAGGTATATATTTCATTTTATATCCCTAAAGAGATGAAGTAAATTTTTTTCAAATTCAGGAATATGGATATTCGAGCGTTTACAGGACTTATGACTATTGGCTGGGTTAAGTGGCCACTTTATGTACTACAACATTCCCCATTCCGCTTATTAGCGAAAATCCACACCAGGTAACATTTTTGATTTTGTACATATATATGTTACGAATCGAGAATCATCCACCAGCGCGTTAAAAGCTCCATCTATGCATTGATATTGAGGTTAAGTATTTATTTGCAAATTACTTTATTTTTGTAATTAAGAATATCCATATTCCTGAATTTGAAATAATTCTACCTCATCTATGTAGGGATATAAAAATGAAAGATTTATTTATTAGTTTTTGGTGTATTTTATGTAAAGTGTGTTTACTTGTATGACATATAAACATTTGGTCAGTATAAAAAATTGAGCAAAAATCTTCCCAGCGAATTACTGATTTTTGGTATTTTGACAACAAATAATGTAAATTTTGTGATATACAGCGTAAAAATAGATTGAATAATAATCATTATGTTGATTTTATTATTAATTCGAATGAATGAGTAGCAATTTGAAAATAACTTAATAGCTGTTTATTGCGATAAAGCCGATGATAATTTTATAATATCATTTTAATTATAGATATATGGCGCATTTTTCTCACAACTACTATAATATTGTTTAACTACGTTTAACCACCACCATGGAGTAACAAAACTCGCAGTACAACCTAAAACCTGGTGAATCTACATCATATTTAGAGTCGAATGTGTAATTATGACTTTTAAATCTGAGCTTGAAATTTTTTTCGTAACTAACTAACTGAGCTTTTCCCCGAAAAGGCAGAGAGGATTCTGTCCTGGCATACTTCTCTTGCTTCCACATTCAAATCTTCTCATGCACGCACGTCGATTATTCCGACTTCGTAAGTACACAGATTAGTAAAATTGCAAAAAATCTTATTAAAATGCTTTTTTTTTAAACAACATTTTAAGTGTGTCCAAATACTTGTAGACAAAATCTGGATTGGCGTTTCCTAGTAGGTGATATAATTCGGTAAGAATCTCACTTGCAATCATAAATGTTTCTGCTAAAATGCTTGGCAATTTTCTCAATGGATGACAGAGAGTGTTCACATGTGAAGCGTCGCGCCATTTTACTGTATATTGGCAGATATGGATATCAAATACTAGGTGAAATGGGGAATGTTGTAATACATCAAGTGGCCTCTTAACCCAGCCAGTGACAGGTCATAAGCCCTGTAAACGCCTAGATATCCATTTTCCCTTCCAAACTTCTCGTCTCTGTTGAGATGTCAAATTGCTTTTTTTTGTTTTCTTTATTGATGGTATTAATTTGACTAAATAAATTACATCGATAAGAACTTCTTACTCAATTTTCTCGAAATCTAAGGCTCAAATAAAAAAATTGTGTTCTACAAAATCGACTCCAAATATGATGTAGATTCACTGATTTCCCGCTTGTACATCGAGTTTTGTAATATATATTGCTATATGCTGTATAGTCCATAATATACTACGCATGCTTCCCGAAAGCCTTCAACATGCTTGCCTATTTTACAAGACATCAGGTTCTCGTCGTCCTGGACGCCCTCTGTTGACAATCCGTCGGCAGCTTGGGTCAGAACTACGGGATGTACAAGTACATGACTGATATGGAATAATGATGAGAAGCCATATGAATGTTATGGAATGATGATGATAAAAGCCTTACCTGGGTCAATCATATAAGTTGCATTACAATCGGACATAATTTCATCAAAGTCCAAGTAATCCATGTTGACTTTGGCTGTGATGATTCCATCATCTTCCATCGTCTTGTCATCAGTCGCATTCCAAGTGTCTGTCATGTTGTCAGCTTCCATTGTGTACTTCTCTTCTGGTGGATACTGCATCAGGTAGCTCTGATCGCTTCCTAACACCTCAACATTTTCACTGACTTCTCCGACTCGAACTGGCCTATCACCGTTTTCGTTTTGCTCGTCCGTATTTTTAAGACTTGTATCTTGATTTGATTGAACATCAGGGTTTTGGTTTTCGCCACCTTTTTTATTATCTGCGTTTCCTTCCACCCCTTCTTTCGTTTTGTATCTGAGAGTTGTAGAATTTGTAGAATTGACATCTCTTTTTACCTGTTTCTTATAGGTTACTTGTACGTTATTAAATCCATGAGTCGTCAAATCACCAACTCTGACAACTTCTTTATTTCCTTGTTCACTTACATCAGTGTGTTCTGCTTTTTCATTACTCGTCATCCCTTTATTATCATCTCCGGTTTCATCACCGACTTTAGAATATCCATTTTCTGCATCTTCGACATCTCCTTGATCTTCCTGGGGATCTCTGCCTTCACCATTTGCTTCGGAATTTGAATACCCATTGTTTTGTTCATCCTGCGTTGGATTTTCGTCTTCCTGCTGTCTTTCTTCTTCATTTGTGCGGTCTTCGAATGTTACTTGTTCATTTTCGTACTCTTCACGAGCTGTTTCTTCGTCTAAATTCCAAGCGAATTCTATCAACCAATCCATAAAAACATCACGATTGTTGTGAGATGCTTTGCTTGTATCTTCTACATCTTCTTCATTCGTGTTTGCATTATCTCCTTCGCTTTCTTCTTCCTTCAAAGGACTTAACTTCTGACTTTCAGTCTCTTTGTCCAACAGATTTGAAACGTTTTTCATGTTTTTCAACAGCGTGGATACTCTTTCTGTCATGGTGTCTATTTTCTCCGTGATGTTATTCATTCTTGCGCTGAGATTGCTCATGATTTCCGGTACGTCTGTCATTGTTTGACCGGCGGATAAATCCAAAACACAAAATGTCAAAAATAAAACTGAATGTAAAATGATTCTCATTTTGAAAGTCGATTGATACGCATTAATGAAAACCACGGAAAAATTACCAGCCAGCAAAATAGCTTACATTTTATAGGCAGGTTCGCGGGCTCAATAATAATTTTTGATGGGGAGAGCAAGGCAAACATTAAGATTTATAAAAAAAAAATTAAAAAACATTTTTATCTGATGAAATAAAATACAACAAGGTGTAATGATTTTTTTAAAAGTAAGTATTCGATAATCAATTTTTTTTTTACATAACATAAAACAGGTACACACTCTAGACACTTTAGTTTTGTATACATTGCCGAGTGAATTTAGTTTTTTTTAGTAGTTTTTGGAATGGTTCAATGTTTGATGGCCGATTTTGTAAAAGAAATATATTGTGATTGTGATTTTCATATTAATATTTCATGTGTGATCGGATGTTCACTCGGTTAAAACAAAACCACGCCTTTATAACGCCTGCATCACACCTGTTCTCCTCTATGGCTGCAAATCATGGCACCTAACCAGGGCCCAAAATAGTAGACTTCTGAGTTTTGAGAATAGGTGTCTTAGAAGAATACTAGGTGTGCGGTGGTTTGACTTCGTAAGGAACACAGAGGTGAGGCAACGGACACATCAACCCTTGGTATCTACTGTCATCCGGCGAAGGCGTTTCGGCTGGCTAGGCCATATACTACGTATGGCTCCCGAGAGCCGCCACCATGCTTGCCTATTTTACAAGGCGTCAGGTTCTCAGCGTCCTGGTCGTCCACTATTGACAATTCGTCGGCAGTTTGCGTCAGGGCTGCGGGACGTGGACTTGACTTGGGAGGCAGTTTGTGGAATGCATAAGCTCCACGTAGGGAGCGGATATGGTATGATGACGATGATGATACCTTGGACTGGTACTGAAGCGTAGGACTCATCCTTCCTTCGTGTTATAAAATGATCAAGATACACTTGGTCTACAAATGCAGTGCCCTATGCACCAGTGGGTCCGGATAGAGGAAAGTAGTAGTAGTTGCATATTTTGTATACAAAATTATTCCTCGCAATACTTACGGTGTCTTGTTGCCCTGCTGTACCCCGAATTAGAGAAAATTGAATGATGACCCATAATAATACACCATTTATGTTGTTAGTTATTGGCAGGTTGTCAATAATTGGTTGGGTACAATCAGCAAACCATTCTTATGTGATTACTTTTATACAAATAATGATCATTACTATTTATAACTAGACTTGTATTTTATTATACATCAGTCAATATAAAATTTATATCAGTAATATTTGATATTAAATATAAAATATTACTGATATCCCTACAGAGACAGAGAAACTCTGGAATCGAATGTGGATTATCTAGGCGTTTACAGGGCTTATGGCCTGTCATTGGCTGGGTTAAGTAGCCACTTGATGTATTACAACTAGAAAAAAAAAAACAATAATAATAATAATAAAAAATAAAAGAAAAATTTCCATAAATATTCCCCGTAAAACCCTTCGTAACAACTCTTTTCTTTATACCCTCTGGTACATGCTAACTATAGAAAACACTCGTATATATGGCGAGCCTCCAATAACTTTAATAAAATATCTAAAACATTGAATATATATTTATTTGAGAATAACCATGGTGATGTGCGGCGTTTGCTTTCCGAGTGAAATCACACTTTGTTGATCACATTTTGTTGAGTTAGCATTTTTTTTTTTTCTTTTCTAACTTTCAACTCACTTTTATGTACCTACATATAATTTATTGGTAGTAATCTTACGATTGAATATTTTTCTTTCTTTTTTACCTATTTTTGTTACTACCTGTGAAAACCTCTAATTGGTCTACTCTGTTTTCTTTTGATGTTTATTAAAAAGATTATTCGACTGTTGGTTTTCCTATAAATAAATAAATAAAATAATATATACTAATGTTGAATATTTCAAATCTCCCACAGTGCGACTTTCAAAGTCTCGTATGCACTTATAGCTAAAACTACTAGGGATTTATTGTGTACCATAATTTATTGTAACGTGTTATTGGATATAAGTATTAATTATCAGTATAAGATCATTTTTTGTTAAGCGTAAAAAAACTTTGAGAATAAATGTCTGAGAAGGATTCTAGGCATTAGGTGGTGTGACTTCAAAACCAACGCTGAAGTTAGGGAACGGACGCAGCAACCTCCAATAACTGGAGTCGTGAAGATGCGGCGATGGACCTGGCTTGGGCATGTACTCCGGATGCCTCGGGAGAGCCTGAACCCGAGCTGCCTCTTCTTTACGCCTGCAGGATCCCGCCGTCCTGGCAGACCGTCGATGGCCATCCTACGGATGTATTCGGCGGAGCTGATGGACGCGGGCCTGACGTGGGAGGAGGCGAGAGAGCTGACTGGTGGCAGGGTCTCCTGGAGGGATCTAGTGATGTCCACATGCTCTACATAAGAGCGAACGTGGCAAAAAAAAGAAAAGAAGAAGAAGAAGAAAAAACTAATTTAGCTATTTCTTAGGATCCAACTCTTATAAAAATATGAAATCACGAAAAATGCTCAGTAAAATAGCAACACTATTTTATGAAAACAAATTAAGTGAAGTGTCTTTAATGCAATCTAAGACCTTATATTTACTCGACTATAATAAATAATATGAGCAGTTTGAGGCAGTCAAAACATGAGCTAGATGTCAATCAGGAAAATACGTTTTTGAAAAAAATATCGTTCATGTATTTTTTTATTCACGCTATCCCAACATATTCATATGAAGAAGCTTTTTCCTAGCTCGGATACTACTACTACTTTCCCTTATCCGCACCCAATGGTGCATAGGGCACTGCATTCGTACACAAAGTGCAGTGTATCTTGATCATATTACTACATGAAGGTAGGATCAGTCTTACGCTTCAGTACCAGTCCAAGGTATCTTCTTCTCCTTCTTCTTTCGCCACGTTCGCTCCCATGTGGAGCATGTGGACATCACTAGATCCCTCCAGGAGACCCTGTCACCAGCTAGCTCTCTCGCCTCCTCTCACGCCAGGCCCGCATCCATCAGCTCCGCCGAATACATCCGTAGGATGGTCATCGACGGTCTACCAGCGGTGCGATTCTCTAAGGTTTTAGACACTTCTGCGCATACGAATTCAGTACAAAATCGTATGCGCAGTAGTTTAAAAACACTTACAGAATCAAAGCGCAGGACGGCGGTATCCTTTTTCTCTTAACTTATCGTCTCCTGCGTCGAATATTCAGATTTCCCAACACGAACACCACACTACACACACATACCGCTATTTATTTCGTTATGTCCAGGGAAGATTATATCAGCGCCCTGATGAATAGGAAGTCAGTAATATTTCTGATTTTTCCGAAAAATCTCAAAAACGCTCCAAAAAAAATTTCACTGCAAAGTTGGTTCATTAAAATTTCAATAAAAATAGTTCCAGAGTGGGAAAAAAATCTATACCTTTATATTGTAGTTGATTACAAGTTTTCAATCATCACAATGAATAATCCATTAAATCTGACATTGTAAATAATTACATTATAATCATCATCATAACTGCTCTCTATGTGGATCGTATGGATTCCACTAACTGCCCTTGAAAATATCTTAATAATGTTTTATGAACGTCATCATCATCATCATCATCATACCATATCCGCTCCCTATGTGGAGCATATGGAATCCACAAACTGCCTCCAGGCCAAGCGATCGGCCGCCAGCTCCCGTGCATCCTCCCAAGTCAAGTCCACGTCCCGCAGCTCTGACGCAAACTGCCGGCGAATTGTCAACAGTGGACGACCAGCACGCCGAGAACCTGATGCCTTGTAAAATAGGCAAGCATGGTGGCGGCTCTCGGGAGGCGTACGTAGTATATGGCCTAGCCAGCCGGATGACAGTAGATACCGAGGGTTCCTGTGTTCCTTGCAAAGTCAAACCACCGCACACATAAAATTCTTCCAAGACACATATATTAAAATAGCTAAAGTAAAATAATCGTGATAATTATACTCATAACTTATTTTTTAGATTCAGCGAAATTTGAGAATTTCGGCAGTTTTCAAAATACTGTTAACACATCATATTTATAATAAATATTATGTTTTTGCTTATTTTAAACGTGTTTAATCTTTGCAGAATTATTTGACTGTGAACTAGAATTTGATATTTTAATGTTATAAACGAACATAGTGTATATAAGGCGTGTGATAGTTTAATATAAAAATAGTTATAAAATACATTATCCCTGTGGCGACCTCTGAGAAATTCTAGGTAAGTGTGAACGAAAATTATTTATATATTTTTTTGTAGAATCTATAAGTATTTGATGTAAAAAACGTTTTCTTAGAATTTAAAAAAAATTGTATTTGAATGTTGTAATGCCCTCTTTAGGGATATCTGACAAAATCGGTGCTAAGAGCATACCACACCACGTGACCACCGCTTCCCATATTTTATTTTAAATTTTTATATTTATTAATATTATTACATTACACTTAATTAATTTTTTTTCTACTATTCTTATCCTACTATTATACATTTTTCAATTAAGCTATAATGTAATACCTACACTAATATTTTTCACACATATATTTTTTACATTTTACCCTAAATAACTTTACATTTTGTTCATTTTTTATTTAATTTGGAATCTCCTCATACATTTTAATGCCTTTATACATTAGACAATTCTGTGACATAGCTTTTCTTTTCTTTTCTTAATTGGAAAGTGGCCGCGAGTCACGTGGTGTGGTATGCAATTAATCATCATGACTATTTTCAATACCATGTATTATTTATATATCAACACCAACTCAACAGAGAAAAAAGATAATAACTATTAGTTTAATGCTTTTACTTTTTTGCAGACTATTCATAATGAAGACGTGTTTTGTTATATTGGCCATTAGTGCGATAGTATTCCAAATAGTCACAGCACATCATGATTTGGAAAAAAAGAATAAGGTATATATTTAAGAATGTATTTATTGTAACTATCATACTAAAATAAATATTATATTCATGAGCATTAGAGCTAACTAACTAACTAACTATCACGCCATTTCCCCGTAGGGATAGGCAGAGAGGATAGAACGCCATACTACTCTGTCCTGACATACTTCCTTTGCTTCCTCTACATTCATACATGTTCTCATGCACATACGCCGATTATTCCGACTTTTCACATGTCCACTTTCAAGTACTTAGTCATGCCATGTCTTTCTCGGCCTTCCTCGGCTTCTACATTCAGGTGTACTTGCATTTAAACTTCTTTTAGCCGTTCTTACACCACTCATTCGCTCCGCATGACCAAACCATCGTTAAAGCCCTTTCTTAATTTTGTCGATAATGCCTTGCACTCTGCTCTAATTTCGACATTTGTACACCTATCATATATAGTCTTACCACACATAGATCGCATTTCAACAGCATTCAGTCTACTTTCATCCTTCTTTTTCCAACACCACGCTTCACTACCATACATATATACATAAGGGTTGGTACCAGAACTCCGTTGTGTACTGCCAATTTCGCTTCTTTCGATATATTATATTCATGATCATTATAATATTATATACTAATATACTCACGAGCATTATATTATGTTTTATATTCATGAACATTATATTATAAGTATATTATTATGTTTAGACCATGCGCCCGTCTCTCCATACGATCGTATTATTTTCTATTTATCTCTCTGAAATTTATTAATAGAACAATGGTGTTGTTTTTTAAATAACTTATTTATCATGAAATTAAATTAAACAACTTTTGTTTTAAACATGCTCCTTGTTGATGTCTAAAACGTGTATAAAATCATTGCTCTAGTCCTCTAGTGCTACATTCCAGGGAAGAATTCAAGGACTTCGATTGTATGGAGAAACATCTGCGATCACGTGGTAGCACAACCTTTTCAAGACATGTTTTTTAATTAATTTATTTTTCATTTCAGTATTGTCTTATACACGATATTCAAGAGAGAAGACATGAACTAAAGGCGTTAAAAAAACAAGAGAAACTCGCCTCCCACAATTCTCCCTGCATTGAATATGAAGATCAGAAGGTAAGATACAAAAGGTTACTTTAATTCCATATATATGGTCAGGGATGGCGAACCTTTTTGAGCCTGAGTAACAAAAAAAAATTATAATATAATGTCGTGTGCCACATGCCATGGAAATAAAAATGCATCACATGTTTGGGTAACTTCAGATTTTAAATATAAACAAAGCACTAATACATCGAAAAAAATTATTAAGTCCTTTTTAATGGCAAAATAAAAGAAATTTAAAAAAGTAGACTTGATGAAAAAATGTAGAACCCTTAAAACTGCAAGGATGCTATATGCCAATTTTTTAAAATCGGATTCATAGCTGGTAGCTTTTAATAGAATACAATACTTTCGTCTGTAGGTACTTTTTATGTCTGATTGAATAAGTTCATCAAAGAAAATAGTGATTCACAGGAATAAGTCAACGAAAAATTTGTAATCAATGGATTGCTATTTTTTTAAGACAAGAAAAAGTTTCCGGGATGATTTTAACGAATCGATCCAATTTCTTCCAAAATAATTATTATTGCCATAGGTTTGCCATCCTTGCATATGGCTGTAATTAAAAAAGGAAGTCTAAAAAGCGATTTACATTAATAAACCAAATCGTATCTGGCAAATAAAGTGTTTCACATATTGTATAAAATCAGCTTTAAAACCCATTTAAAACTAAAGTTATTTATCCAGTTTGACAGCTGTCATTCTAATCAAACTATATTTAACTGGGAAAGTGCAGTATATTCATGGCATGATAATATATTATGATGAATATCGTGCCACGTGCATTCTAATAAAGCTGTATTTAACAAGGTACAGTGCAGTATATTCATGGCACGATAATATATTATGATGAATATCGTGCCACGTGCATTCTAATAAAGCTATATTTAACAGGGTACAGTGCAGTATATTCATGGCACGATAATATATTATGATGAATATCGTGCCACGTGCATTCTAATAAAGCTATATTTAACAGGGTTCAGTGCAGTATATTCATGGCACGATAATATATTATTATGATGAATATCGTGCCACGTGCATTCTAATAAAGCTGTATTTAACAAGGTACAGTGCAGTATATTCATGGCACGATAATATATTATGATGAATATCGTGCCACGTGCATTCTAATAAAGCTATATTTAACAGGGTTCAGTGCAGTATATTCATGGCACGATAATATATTATGATGAATATCGTGCCACGTGCATTCTAATAAAGCTGTATTTAACAAGGTACAGTGCAGTATATTCATGGCACGATAATATATTATGATGAATATCGTGCCACGTGCATTCTAATAAAGCTACATTTAACAGGGTACAGTGCAGTATATTCATGGCATAATATGATGAATATAGTGTAATACATAATATGTTTATTTTTTCAGATTTCGCCCGTGATATACATTCCTGTCCTTCCACCGGTGTTAATCAAGTAATACAATTTTCTCTTTTCTTTGTATTTTACTTTTTTAATTTACTATTTAGTTTAATTTCTTATTTTTGTTTTTTCAGCCATGAAAACTCTTGCCCATCACAAAGCTGTCAACACAAGACATGCTAGCATTTATCAACAAAAACAACACTTACATTTTCAACAAAAATAATATAAATGTTATATTAATAAAAGTATGATAAAACCACTCACCGACTTTTCTATGTCTACCGGTTTCGAGACGGGACCCGTCTCTTCGTCAGGACAAACACAACTACACCAACATGCAAATACTACTGCACACCTTCACAAATCGACATGCTGATTAGACATATGCATCACTAAACCACCACCAAGGGTTGTTAAAATTAGACCACAATGGGGCTTTGAATATTAATAATAGTTTACATATTAAAATAATATATTAATGTAGATAAAATAGTAATGAACATGAAATAAATATTTATTTGAATGTTATTTCCACATAAAAATATTTCATCTGTGATACCTTGGGCTGGCGCTGAAGCGTGAGACTGATCATCTTGCCTTCGTGTAACAATTGATCAAGATTCACTGCACTTGGTGTACCAATGCAGTGCCCTATGCACCATTGGGTGCGGATAAGGGCGAGTAGTAGTAGTAGTAGTAGACTTGGACGAAAAACTAACTTTAGAAACTTAGTATCTGCTGCATTGCTTGAGAAGGATACGTAACGGGTTGTTGTGTTTGAGTGTATTAGAGGCTCTGATAGCATGACTGATAGCCTCAAGCGGTACTACCTCGGGGAGTATGTGGAAAGTGATTTTTTTGTTGTACTTTTATGTTTTTATGACATCATCGATTAATTTTTATATTAATATAACAGTAAAATATTCCGAATCAAATAGTAAACCCATAAATATTATTGGGTAAATTTTGTCATTTAGTCGGAATAATCTTCGTGCGTGCATGAGAAGATGTATGAATGTGGAGGAAGCAAGGGAAGTAGCCAGGACAGAGACGTGTGGCGTTCTATCCTCTCTGCCTACCCCTTCCGGGAAATGGCGTGATGATAAGTTAGTTAGTCATACTCAACTTGGGTTAATATAAATTTGAGTTAAATGTATATGTAATGTTACTGTTATTTTTTTTGTTTAATTTAATTAAAATACAAATAGATCAATTAAAAAAAATTCAAATTATCAGTCTTGTTATTTCAATTATTAAATTCTTCTGGCTAGGGAACACCAATATATATCTACATGAACATGATACAGGTCAATACGAGATCGATACGTGCGTTTATCGATCTTATATCGACCAAAATAGCCGGGAAAAAACCGTCGATATAAGGTCGATAAACATGAACCTACCTAGACATATTGGTTACCCCTACCCGGATGGTAGGTACTTACCCCTTATACATTTTGAAAAAATACTACTTAATAGGCAGACCACATATTTCTGAAAATACTGTAAAAAAATAATAATTACATAGCTGACAGTTCTATCCGTTTGAACCAGTCCAAGGTATCACAAATGAAATATTAATATGAAAACTACAAGTAAACAAATATTTCAATATTTCCGAGAAAGACATGGCATGACCGACAAGTACTTGAAAGTGGACATGTGAAAAGTCGGAATAATCGGCGTATGTGCATCAGAAGATGTATGAATGTGGAGGAAGCAATGGAAGTATGTCAGGACAGAGTGGTGTGGCGTTCTATCCTCTCTGCCAACCTTTACGGGGAAATGGCGTGATGGTTAGTTAGTTAGTTAGTTATGTTAACCCCCCACGGGAATTGAACCCGCGACCACATGCACGGAAGCCAAATACGCTACCACTATGCTACGAGGCGGAGGTGGGTGAGGTACGTGATAACTGGAATCAATCATCATCATCATACCATATCCGCTCCCTATGTGGAGCATATGGAATCCACAAACTGCCTCCAGGCCAAGCGATCGGCTGCTAGCTCCCGTGCATCCTCCCAAGTCAAGACCACGTCCCGCAGCTCTGACGTAAACTGCCGATGAATTGTCAACAGTCGACGACCAGGACGCCGAGAACCTGATGCCTTGAAAAATAGGCAAGCATGGTGGCGGCTCTCGGGAGGCGCACGATGCAAATCAAATGATGCTATATTCTATCTTGAATCAAGTTTTTCGATCGTTATAACACTATTTTTTGTGATTATATTAAGTAAAGGTTTCTGCTAAAATGCTTAGCAATTTTCTCAATAGATGCCAGAGAGGTTTCACATGTGAAGCGTCGCGCCATTTCATATAAACAAGTTCTGATAAATGGCAGGTATGGATGTTAAATACTACGTGTAATTCTGAATGTTGTAATACATCAAGTGGCCACTTAACCCAGCCAGTGACAGATCATAAATCATAAGCCCAGTAAACGCCTAGATAACAGTAGGGGAGGAGTGTCCTCGTTGTCTCACGTACTAGTTGTCTCAAGCATTAAATCTCGGAATCAGTAAACAATACAAACTAAAACTTGTTGTCTCCTGCATCTGATCCATCTGGTGATCAACCTCAGAAACTTATGGCATCTTGATAGTAAGAATGTGATATTTATCGGTCCGATATCAAAATTCCATCTGTTGTGTAAAAAAAAATATTTTTACAATTTGTTTGTTATCTTTTTGCCCATACGCGCAAATTAATTAGTTAAGTAATATTAGTGCAGCGTGTTTATTGTTGATTTTGTTTACAATCGTTAAATTTGTATTATATTCTCGTGGAGCATGCAAACATTTTTGTTTTTGAAACATCAAGAAGGGGTCTAGTTGTCTCATTATGAAGGGGGCTAGTTGTCTCAAAGGACATTAACTGGAAATTTTATGTTACATCCAAAATCAAGTAATTGTCCTTATTTTATACAGTAAACCATGTCTAAGAATAGAAAAGGAATAAGGAAGCGTGCCAATACACCGGATATTGTAATTATGAGTGCCATTCGTAGACAAAGGTTATTATATAAATTATCGAGCAATAACTCGCTACTACAATAAAATGATGTCCAGAGTAGCTGCAAGAACCAATTTACGCTGTCAAAAGCTGGTTTTGTTAAAGTTCGATCGGTTGTTAAAAAAATACATCGATATAGACAACTTACCCCAGGTATGGGGAAAGTTGTCTCAAAATTCTCTCTTGAATTTTGAAATATTCTTAGGATTGTTTAACTTATATGGATATTTATTCAGAAAGCTAAAACATGCTTCGTTTCTTAAATAAATAAAGCTACATCAAAATGTCTTCGTTTTTTTCCCTAAAAATTAAAAACCATTTTTTGAGACAACTAGTACACCCCTCCCCTAATTCCTTCGAAACTTCTCGTCACTGTTGAGATGTCAAAATAATAACTTCCACTATTGTCCGCCTCATGGTGTTGCGGTAGAGCGTTGGGCTACCATGCATGAGGTCGCGGGTTCGATTACCGACGGGGGTTAATATGAAATATTATATATATAGAATTTTTTCAAATCTCTTGGTGCGTGGTACGTATAAATAAACATCATGTATAATTTTGTGATGCAATAAAATTTTTAAAAAACACTTTGTGATGATTATAATTTTTGATGATTTTACATTAGGTTCGTAATTGACAGTAGATCAGGCTCGTTTGGACTATTTTATGAATATTAATTACTCAACAATTTAAGCATCCGAGTATCTACTAATGACTCTATAAGTAAATATATAAAAAAGAAATACACTACATTTTTCTGTTTTATTTCATTTTAAAAAGGTAAATTTCCAGGGGCCCTTGTATAATTTTGTGTCTGAAGGGGGGCCATGGGTCAAATCAGTTTGGGAACCATGTTCTAAACCATGGGCCAAGTGATTTAGTTACTACTTACTACACAAAAATTCATGTACCTGCAAAGGTTTATTATTTATTATTCAAACGTGCCGTTTATACACATTATTTTAAAATAACTGACCGAAAACTGCTGACAAATTCTTAGCTATTGCGACATAATAATCTATTTTATACGGAAACCGAATTTCTACGCGTTATATCAAATTACGTGATATGTCTTGTATTAAATTCTAATATATTTATCCATACATGATGTATCGTTTTGAGAAAAAATGCCTTAGTTATGCGCATTTAGGGTGCCATATATTTAAAGAATGTTTATTATAAAGTTGTATCATTTCGCGCGGAGTGCTTCTTTGAACAATTTGCTCCGTCGAGCAAAACGAAAACATGGATCTTACGTTATATAAGTTCTTAGTGTTTTGTGCCGTGAACTTTTTAGTAAGTATATTTATTAATCTATAATAGAGATTTATTAATCTATGTATGTAGAAAAAACCATCAAAAAACATTAACCTGTAAAATATATTGGGTCGTGTTCAAATACTTGTACACAAATCTGGATTTTATCCCGAGACGGGAGTAGGTATTTATTACATTTTATATCCCTACAAAGATTAGGTAGATTTTTTTCAAATTCAGGAATATGAATATTCGAGCGTTTACAGGGCTTATAACCTGTCATTAGATGGGTTAAGTGGCCACTTTATGTACTACAACATTCCCCATTCCGCTTATTAGCGAATATCCACACCAGGTAACATTTTTGATTTTGTATAATGTTACGAATCGAGAATCATCCACCAGCGCGTTAAAAGCTCCATCTATGCATTGATATTGAAGTTAATTGATAAAATGTTTTCCTGGGCACGGGGTCTCTCAGTGAGGAATGAGTAAGAAGTAGATTTTTTTTTCGACAATTTTTTGCAAATTGTTTTCAAATATAATTTATTTAGTCAAATTAATACTATCCATAAAGAACCACATTTTAATAAGAATTTGTGCAATTTCACTTAATCTGCATTATGAGAAGAAAAAAACCCTTTTTTTTGCAGTTCAGATTCAAAAGTCATTAAACATTCGACTCCAAGATAAGCATTATGGACAAAATTAAGAAAGGTCTTTTACGTTGGTTCGGTCATGTAGAGCGAATGGATGATGAAAGAACGGCTAAAAAAATATATGATGTGACTGTGCCTGGATGTAGAAGTCGAGGAAGGCCGAGAAAGACATGGCATGATCAAGTGAAACAAGTGCTTGAAAGTGGGCATGTTAGTAGTCGGAATAATCGACGTGCGTGCATGAGAAGATGTATGAAGCAAGAGAAGTATGCCAGGACAGAGTGGTGTGGGGTTCTATCCTCTCTGCCTAGTGGCGTGATGGTTAGTTAGTTAGTTAGACTCTAAATATGATGTAGATTCACTAGTTTTCGGGTTGTACTACGAGTTTTGTTACACCATGTAGCCCACTTAAGTGCAGTTTGCAAACTGTCTCGTATAATGCGAACACTGTGTGGAATATCGAATGGTCGGCGAGACATTTGGCTGACCTGACAGTTAATGTTTTTTATGTAAACGTTTAAGTAGATATTAATATATTGAATGCATTTAAAAACGTAAAAAACAAATAAAACGTTTACATTATTAGCTATGTTAACAGTTTCCTGAGTGCAAACATACGATAATAACTTAGATCACGCTTAAAAAATACACAAACCTATTTAGCGTAAAAAAAATTACAGACTGTACAGTTTTCTGAACAAGAGCCTGTACAGTTTTAAGTGCCGTATAATGTGCGCATTAGAATTTTATTTTTTTAAACTTTTAAAAAATATATTTTATATTCTGCATCACCTTAATAAATCTGATTTATATTTGTTATTAAAACAAGGTAGACAATAATATGAATTTGCTAAACTAACACTCAAAAGAAGTCAACATTTGCACAAACCAAATTGTCATTCCAAATCCGGTTTGTAAATCTGAAATTTATAAAATGTACTTATAAAGTTCTGTATTATTTTCATATTGTAACTGTATGTGTCCAAAACCAAATAAAATAATAAATTCTAGTATTGCAAAAAGTTCAATTGGCGCTTTCGAATTTAATCTGAATCGGCACTTTCTAGTGAATTTGGTAGATGTTTTAAATTGATTTGTTATTTTTATAGGTATTTGGATCTACTGAAGCTGGCACAAAACCGCTTGACTTAGATCTGGGCCTTGGTTTAAATTTACGAGGGCAAACAGATGATAATGAAAAACCAGCGCAGATACCAACACTTGTAGATGACGCAAGAAACGCTAGCACAACTAATGTTAAGAAAAACCTAAGCGTAGGTAATGGGGTCGATGAGTCGAGAGCCAGGAATAATGCTGAAGATGCAATCAGCCAGAGCAAAGCTGAAAAGAGGATAGTTACAAATAACGCTGACGATAAGCTGAGCTCAAGTAGCGCTGAAGAACTGTACCAGACGCATTTGTTCGTTTATCATCAGTGGCTGCAGTTTTGGAAGAACTGGGTGGAGAGCAGAAACTCCGAGATGAAATCAATGGCCGGTCGTGTCGACGCTACAAAGCTTAATTTCCCTGATCTGCGCATAGCTGGTGAAGACGTCAACTCCACAGAACCTACTCCGAACCTCGAGCAGATATTTCCAGTCCTATCAGCATCGACCAATGAAGTTCTGTTTTATTTACCAGCTAGCAAACTGCCAGCCAGAAATTTATCAAACCCAGAACCCATTAATATTTTGATCAATCCTTTATTTACCTTAGAATATGTCCCTAATCCAAATAACACAGATCCCCCTCCATCTCTTTTGATAATCTCGCAACCAAATCAAAACGAGTTTCAGATCAATCTATCAGAAGTTTATAGTGCTAAATCCCCTGAAAATAATTCAACGATGTATTTCGTTCCTATCAATAAAACACTCAATCCAGATCAGTCGTCTATCTCCCTCTTGACAAATCCGAGAGTTGTTTTTCAAATGAACATTCCAACCAAACAAAATACTACTGGTGATAATGGTGACATTAGTGATAATGGTACATCTGTAGAAAATCCAAGAAGTGGTGGAGAGAATGGGACAACTGTGGAAACTCCTACTGATGGAGGGAATGAGACAACTGTAGAGCCACCTAACAATGGGGATAATGGGACAACTGTAGAAACACCTACTGGTGAAGGAAACGAAACAACTGTAGAACCACCTAACAATGGAGATAATGTGACAACTGTAGAACCACCTAACAATGGAGATTATGGGACAACTGTAGAACCACCTAACAATGGAGATAATGGGACCACTGTAGAACCACCTAACAATGGAGATAATGGGACCACTGTAGAACCACCTAACAATGGAGATAATGGGACAACTGTAGAACCACCTAACAATGGAGATAATGAGACCACTGTAGAACCACCTAACAATGGAGGTAAATGAGACCACTGTAGAACCACCTAACAATGGAGAAAATGGAACAACTGTAGAAACACCCAGCGGTAATGAAAATGGAACAGAATCAAATTTAAGCAATAACGAAAGTATTGTTAGTGCATTACAAAATTCAATGATAGGTTCATTCAATGGTACAAATGATTTTAATGAAACAACGGAAACTCCTGACGTTATTTTGAATTTAACAGAAACACCTAACTGTACAGAAAACCCTGATTGGGAGTATGTTGATGACGACAATGAAGAGTACTGTGTTTGTCCATTAAACCATACGGATATAGGAATGGCAGATAAAGATGTTTGGATCTCAGAAAATGAGTTATGTAATTCTACAGACAAAAACTGCACCACATTTATACCACGTGAACACGGAAGAAACAATTCGCATAAATACAATATGAATAATACTGGACAGGGAAGCAAATTACAAAAACATCACTTCAACTATTCTTCACATCCAATGAAGAACCATAATATGTTTGGAGAAGATGATTACATTGTTGATAATGAAACTGACTCGGGAGAAATATGCTACTGTGACGAAATTGAAAACGCCTCCGAATTGTTACATAACTCCTCTAAACATCCAGAAAAAGTCGACACCCTGTCCGGCAGAAAACAAAATGAATCTGACCACGAACCACCAAGTGGAGAAAATCTTCTAAAACCAAAATCAAAACCAACTCAAAGCATGGATGAAAAAGTGTTTCAAGAATCTTTGATCAACGTTTTGAAGAGCTTGGATACGTCTCTACAAAAAACAAATGACGAAACTCCCAGATATCAAGACCGCGCTTCTTTTGGCGCGTACGACAAATGCCAATTTGACAACGTCCCAAACAAGGTTCCTCCAGAAATGTACAGCGTCGATCCGAAAATATTCCTAACAGCTAATGCTCATTACGATGAACCTCCTATCAGAGAAAAAGATTCTCAACACGGTAGAGGCGAAGATTTCGAAGAAGATTCAAAGAACTTTGAGATGAACGATGACGAAAAAACAGTGACAGAACAAGCAGATACATCATTAAATGGACCCGATCCAGATTATTGGTCTGTTGGTTTTAGAAAACCAAACAGTGATTCATCAACTGTTATAAATTCAAATAGCAGCATTTGGGAAAAGTACACAGCAAAAGAACTGGCTGATTTGACTGAAATTGTCAAGAAACTAAAGTTGATTGGTTTGAACTTTTTGGACATGGGTCACCTGATTCTTAATAATGAAAATAAATGCCCAATAGTCCCAAGGGGAAATGAAGAAAAAAATGATAAAAATAAGAATATCTATCCACCACGATCTTAAAATACAAATGATACTCTGTTGAAAAAACATTGCTATCTTTTTTAAGATTCTATATGTCAATTTTTATTATTTGAATTCGTTGAACTTAAAACATGTTTTTTTCAACTTATTTAGCTAATAAGCAAAACAAAAAAAACAATAAATTTTTGTTAAAAATGTGTCCAGATTTGTTATTCATTGTTTCATTTGAAATATTTCATTATTTATTGATATCCCAACAGAGACAGAGAAACTCTGGAAGCGAATGTGGGTTATCTAGCCGTTTTACAGGGCTTATGACCTGTCATTGGCTGGGTTAAGTGGCCACTTGATGTAATACAACATTCCCCATTCCGCCCATCATCTGATAACCATATATGACAAACTTTTGGAACTGCTATATATTGAACTTGTCTACGTCGTTCCGCATTACCGAAATTTTCTATGCTGGTGTCATCTGTTGATAAGATTGTTAAGCATTTTTTGGCAATCATCTTTATTAGTGTAGGTAAGGCTCTACTGAGCTTTATTACTTACTAGAAAACGCCTGAAGATGTCTCTCCAATTTTTTGTTTGCTTTATATTTTAACCAGTAAATCTTTTTAACAACATTTTCAATGTTTACAAATACTTGTAGACAAATTACTGGATTATACCCATGCTGGGCTGATATCAGATATTATTGACATCCCAACAGAGACGAGAAGTTTTTCAAGGGAAATATGGATATCTAGCCGTTTTATAAGGCTTATGACCGGTCATTGACTGGGTTAAGTGGTCACTTGAAACAGATAAGTACCTATGAATGAAATAAACACGCTACGTAAATATAAAAACGTTAAGTTTATTTCAATAAATGCTTATTATAAATCATTCAGAAATGTAATAATGTACAAAATAGTAATGAATATTCCCATTTAGGAGTGAAAATAACAATACAAGGTTTTCATTTCCAGTTTAATAACTAAATCAAAATAATCGCCTTTTTCTGGCTTTCTTCGCGTGCGGGGTTTTGTTTGAGGGCGCTAGTTCAGGCCCAGTGTGCGGGCAGGTGGAACGGATGAGAAAGGGGCAGAGGAAGGTGCGGCAATCCGGTGTTCAGTGGAGCTAATGCAGCGTCCCTTGCTGCTGCGGCCCTCGAGGCGGCCGCTGCCGCTTCAGAACGCTGTACGGCAGACAGTTTGGCTGATTCTACATCTAAAAGAAAATAATAAAAAAATTGTATTATATTTTATAGGAATTGCGATTGTTTCTCCATACAATCGTAGTCCTAGATTTTCTCCCCAAAATTTAGAACTAAAACATTGATTTTTTCACATTCTCAGGATATTGATCACAAGCGTGAGGCGTGTTTGTATCTATCGTCTTATTTTTGACGTGAACGCCGGCTGCACACACGAAAAAGCTTGAGTCATTGTCACGTTCCGCCTGAGCCGAGTGTGCAAGCGAGAGAGCGCGGAACAAGCGATAGAGAGGCACGATCGGCCTAAGCGTTCGGTTTGTGACGCATCTATCTCTCTTCCTCTCCATCGGCCGATGCGTCCGAGTAGAAGGGAGACAGCAGCAGCACAGAAGAAGAAAAAACAAAAAAAAAATGTTTAAAAATGTCAAACTGTAGACGGATTGTCGACAGTGGACGTCCAGAACGACAACCGGTGTAACTTAACAACTTGCCGTGCTTTTTATGAGGACTTGTCTATTGCTAAATCCATAGATATGACAAGATGTAGAAAAAGAGTCGAAGAGAGAAATTTATACAGCGGGTTAAGATTGGTTGGGTTTAATAAAATAATTTAAGTCATATGGCTATTTAAAATCAATATCCTTTATAATAGGTTATGAAATTTATACAGTAGGTTAATGATAGGTTAGGTTAAATAAAATAATTTAAAATCAAATAGATTTTTAAAAAGCGAAATTTGACAATACATAATGAAGGCGTAACCCAATCGCGTATCAACCAATCACAGCTTAGCCCGCTTCTGCGCTTTACTCTACAAACCAGAGAGTAAGCATGTTTTGAAATTTTGACAGCCTGCACGGCAAGTTGTTAAGTTACCCCCGACAACCATTATTGCAATATTACAAACCCTTATGTATGGAAGCGAAGCATGGAGTTGGAAAAATAAGGATGAAAGTAGATTGAATGCAGTTGAAATCCGATCTCTCAGGCGGATGTGTGGTAAAACTATGCATGATAGGTGCACTAATGTTGAAATTAGAGCAGAATGCAAGGCATTATCGACAAAATTAAGAAAGGTCTTTTACGTTGGTTCGGTCATGTAGAGCGAATGGTCATGTCGAGGAAGGCCGAGAAAGACATGGCATGATCAAGTAAAACAAGTGGGCATGTAAGAAGTCGGAATAATCGACGTGCGTGCATGAGAAGATGTATGAATGTGGAAGAAGCAAGAGAAGTAAGCCAGGACAGAGTGGTGTGGCGTTGTATCCTCTCTGCCTAATGGCGTGATGGTTAGTTAGTTAGTAAGTTACGAACCAGCTCTCTGGATGTGCGCGGCGGCGTGGTGCGCGGCGGCCCGCAGCGCCGCGGCGGCGTTCTGCTCGCGGCTAGCGGCCTCGCGCTGGGCGGCCGCCACGCGCGCCCCGGCGGCGGCGGCGTTCTCCTGCGCGTGCAGCGCCTCCCCAGCGGCCGCGCGAGCCTCGGAACGCAGCCTGAACGTGGTCTCTTCACTGGAAAAATTTAAAGAAATTATATAATGCGCCTGTATACTGTTTGGAGATATTTATTGATTTAAATAGATAACAATGTACAGGGGGGGGTTAGATCACACAATAAACTTAAGCACTTAACGATTCCTTTAAACTACACAGGGTTACTTCGCGGTCACTGACTTTACGATTACTGGTTTACGCGGGATATCACTAAACCTTCAGTCCTCCGATACCGTCGGATCGGACTGGTATCACTCGTACTGGGCTGAGCCGGGCGTTGAGCAATGGTAGGACCACTGGTTCCGTACCGCTTGCCGCCTGGATTATCGGGCAGGACCACTGGTTCCACACTCCTCGATTGTTTACTCAAGCCGGACCTTGGCGCAATGGTAGGACCACTGGTTCCGTACCGCTTTGCGCCTGGATTATCGGGCAGGACCACTGGTTCCACACTCCTCGATTGTCCACTCAAGCCACTTTGCTATGTAACAGGACCACGGATTCCGTGTTATAAGCGCAGGTTTCTATGCCAAAGCCGGACCATAGGTTCCTGATACTTTGGTTAGTTGCCTGGGGCTGAGAGGCCGTAGACTGTCCTTGAATGTCGTGCGTGGTCTTATATAGAGCTAGCGCGGCCCTTTGGGTGAAGTAATGGGAGAACATTTGGGACTCCTCCTTCCGGCCGCTGGGATTGGCTCGTAACGCAGAGCGGGATACGGCCGTGTATTAGAGTAGGAAAGTATTCGGATCTTCACGCGCCGCGTTACAATTATTGTTTTTTAATCTTTTAAGTCCAATCCAATCAAATCCTCCAAGAAACGCCTCCGATCTGTCTGTCTCCGGCTACTTCCTTCCAGTTCCCAATACACTGTTCTTCTCTCTCTTCTAAGTATTTTTTTTCTTGTTTGAAAAAGAATTTAGGAATTCGATTAAGATTGATCTCTGAATTCTCGTCGTAGGCATCTAAATAATTTACCGCAATAGTCAACTCGGCAATTTTGATGAAAATATTTGAGCGAATGACTTTGTATAATACAACTGAGTAGGTAGAAAGCTCCACTCTTTCTCTAGACTGTTTTATTTTTAAATTTTGGATTTTTATTTTGTCACGGAACAATAACAGACAAAAGGATACTAAATATAATCATTATTGGTACAATATAACATAGTTTTAATCACTTTTGCGTAACAGATTGTCTTAGTGGGGTAGTCCCCGGAGGGGCTGCGTTTTCAGTCCTGGGGCTGCCTGTTCCGGTCTGTTTGTGTGTACGTACGGGAAAGAGAGTCTCAACTCCCCACTTCCACTCCAAACTTGAGCTGGTTGTATTGTGTTTTAGGTTTCGTATGGCTAGGATGGTTATTTGATAGGCGATAAGCTTTGTGATTTTAATAAATAATGAATGGGCTAAAAACTAACGTTTCCCTTCTACTATTAAGTTGGCCGACTCTAATAGGTTCCATCAGGAAACATCATCATCATCATACTATATCCGCTCCCTATGTGGAGCATATGGAATCCACAAACTGCCTCCAGGCCAAGCGATTGGCCGCCATCTCCCGCGCATCCTCCCAAGTCAAGTCCACGTCCCGCAGCTCTGACGCAAACTGCCGACGAATTGTCAACAGTGGACGACCAGGACGCCGAGAAACTGATGCCTTGTAAAATAGGCAAGCATGGTTAAGGCTCTCGGGAGGCATACAAAACGGAAACAATGACAATTAATTATAACAGATAAGCCGTGACAGTGGTAAGGTCAATGAAAGAATTCGTTTGCGAACATCACGTAAATTCATGCGTATTTTTATCACACTAACAATCTTAAAATCGCGGTTTAACTTGATGAAAAGGATAGGCAGAGAGGATAGAACGCCACTTGAGTGCAAGCGCTGCTTATTTCTGTTGCTGGTGGGCCGCCTCAGCCTCCACATGCGCGTGGAGCACGCCCGCGCCGGCGGCATTATAATGTAGATATATAACAATGTCGTTATTTGGATATAATGGATATAATCTGCATGTATAAAATTATGAACTGTCTGATTGATGCCCCTGAAATTTTGGAAAAGATTCTTTTTAACGTTCCCACCCGTAGACTAAGAAATAATGAAATGCTGTTCCTCGGTCATCACAGGACCAATGCCAGAATGATCAGGCGGGTGAACGATCATCAAGATCTTGATTATTTTGGTGTAAGGATGTCTTTCTTTATAAATCAGCTGAAGAATCTGTATAGTTAGCTTATGCATTTTACTTAATTTAAAAAAATCTATTCTTTGTCTTTGCTGTTCATTTCTGTCTATGTAATTTTTTTTTCTTTGTAAAAATTTCGTGTATCTATAATGTTTATAATGGACTCTGTCCGTCAATAAATAAATAAAAAAAATTTCTTACTTGCTCTTGATGGCAAGAGCCGCGGCGCTCTCCTTAGCGGCGGCTACTTTCTGCTGCTGCTGGGCCGCGCGGCGGGCCGCCTCGGCCTCCAGCTGCGCGCGGCGCACGCCCTCGGCGGCGGCCTGCGCGGCGGCCACGGCGGCGCCAGCGTCGGGGCGCGACCAGGGAGCCGCCCACGCGCCCGCCCAGGGGGCCGGCAGCGACCAGCTGGACGGACTCCAAGGGGAAGACCAGGAATCTGGATATATGCAAAAAAAAAAAGGTTTTTGATTTTGACGTTTTCTCCGAAATGATTCCAGTACCGGCCCATACTGGATGAGAGGAGGCGGTTAAAAAAATTTAAAAATAAAATAAATTCATATCTTAACTAACTAACCGCCTCGTAGCATAGTGGTAGTGCATTTGGCTACCGTGCATGAGTCGCGGGTTCGATTCCTGTAGGGGTCAACATGAAATATTTATTTACATGTTATTTTCATATTAATATTTCATGTGTGATACCTTGGACCGGTATTGAAGCGTATGACTGATCGTCTTACCTTCATGAAATCAAAATGATCAATATACACTGCACTTGTTGTACCGATGCAGTGCCCTATGCACCATTGGGTGCGGATAAGGGAGAGTAGTAGTAGTAGTAACTAACTAACCATCACGCCATTTCCCTGAACGGGTAGGCAGAGAGGATAGAACGCCACACCACTCTGTTCTGGCATACTTCTCTTGCTTCCTCCACATTCGTACTTCTCACATGCCCACTTTCAAGCACTTGTTTTACTTGATCATGCCATGTCTTTTTCGGCCTTCCTCGATTTCTACATCCAGGCACACTCGCTTCATGTATTCTTTAGCCGTTCTTTCATCATCCATTCTCTCTACATGACCGAGCCATCGGCATCGTAAGAGAGCCTTCTTAATTCTGTCGATAATGCCTTGCATTCTGCTCTTATTTCGACATTAGTACACATATTATCGTACATAGTATTACCACACATTCGCCTGTTAGATCGCATCTCAACTGCATTCAATCTACTTTCGTCCTTCTTTTTCCAGCTCCATACTTCGCTTCCATACATAAGGTTTGGTACCAAATTCAACTTTGATAAAAAACCAATGTATTCCGGGAACATAAATATTATGAAGACTTCGTCAAGCGGTTTGGACGATTATAAAAAGATAAATACGACGGAGGAGGAGAGAGTGTTTAAATAAAAAAAAGTAATTACCAGATGAAGATATCAGAGGCAGGCTCCAAACAAAGCAAAAAATCACAAAACTATTAGTGCAATCCGTTCGTAAATCGGGTAGTTAATAAGCAAGATACATACAGATTTTTTTTTCTCAGAAAAATTTCAAATATTCATTACTATTAACACAAAAAAAATTACGGAATTCAAAAATATAGTACACTTCCCTGTTATGACGTTTAGCTAACCTGACACGTCAATGTGTAAGTTTAAGGAGGTATTGTTACTATAGAGGTTAATTAAATTTATGACGTATTTACATTATGTAAAAATGTCGCGTCATGTAAAAAGAACGCTGGAAGAAAGTGGAGGGGGTGTGTTTGCGCATGTGACCCGCCCACCCCGCGTCCCGA
>JAGVSP010002131.1:0-32923 GCA_022494985.1 Micrasema minimum | reverse complement strand
AATATTTTTTTCTCACAGTTGAATTTAAATTTAATGTTTCCGGGAAAACTAAATGAAAAAATTCCCGAAAGAAATAAGCCGCGTTATATAATACTTAAAATACTTACAAGCTCCCTTTTAAAATAAAAAATACAAATAAAAAAAATAACGGGAGTCGTGAAGACGCGAATTGGACCGGACTTGGGCATGAAGTGTGCCTCGGAGAGCCTTACCCGAGCTACCTCTTCTTTATATACTCTGGCCAGAACGACATTGGTTGCGGCCTTTTCATTTTAGTAGATCAATTGAACGCCCCGATTTTCACCCTTCTTTCTCCCAGGGAGCTAGCCTTAAACGCAGCAATAAATTACAGCCAACGGAAATGTTACTACACCCCTGGGATACGAACCGGAAACACAGGATCTGTAAATTATCGAAGCCCTAAGCTTAATCTTACTACGGGTGTTTTTTTTTACCTGGATTTTAACCTCTACAATAGATATGGACTTAAAGGCTATCTTGAGGGATATACAACCTTGAATTACACCTTTTTTGCCTTAAAAAATAGTTGTACTCAATTACATTATATTACGTACATTAAAAACACTTACATTTAATAATTTTTGTGATTTATAGCGACCCGCGACATTATGATTTTTTCCTCCCATGTCCGTTTTTGAGTCGTTATTGCATTTGCGCTACCAATATGCTTCGTGGCGCGTGGTAGACAATGTCACCAATAGGTGAGAATAAGGGAAAGCATTAATAGTAATAATGATTTTTTACATAAAAATATTATATTACCAGGCAGTAGTTTTGTTATTCGATTATTTTATTATGAAACACATTTGACTGATTTCACTCAAAGTGATATGAACGCATTATTTTAATGTACCCATTTATTATTTATCTCCCTGTACTAAATTGTCCACATTCATTTATCGTTTACGTATACGTGGTACATATATACATACATATATCTATATACAAATCGAATTGAAAATTGAAAGTAGGTAGGTACTATTAATTTATTCATTTCTACCTATCAATCAAGTTTCATCTTTTGAATAATATTGGACATAAGAAACTACTACTAATTTCACTTATCCGCACCCAATGGTGCATAGGGCACTGCATTGGTGCACCAAGGGCAGTGTATCTTGATCATTTTATTACATGAAGGTAGGATGATCAGTCTTACGCTGCAGTACCATTCCAAGGTATCACACATTAGAAACATGCGTAGTTAATAACATATGATTTTGAGGATAGTAAATTTTAACAAATAAAATAATAAGCTTCTTGTCGATTTCTAGAAGTGTTAAGAGATCATTGTTCTAGTCTCTAGTACCTAGTGCTACATTCCGGGGAGAAAGCCAAGGACTACAATCGTATGGAGAAACTAAGGCCAGCCAAACAGGGGAAATTCTAACGACTTGATTACAAAAGTAAAATGGTACTTTTTATTCGTTCCTTCGAACAAGAATTCACTAGAATGGGCATTCCCATACAAATTTAAATAAAAACTAATTTCATATTAATCTAATTCCACTGTCTAAATCTACAGACTCCAGCACTTAGGCCAATACACGAAAAGTGTAAAGTAGATGTCTAGTGATGACTTAGATGCCTATGGATGACGTAGTGAGTGACGTAGTGGGTAACTAGATACCTCAGACACGGTAGTATTTTTTAAGTATTGAATGTCACTTCTCTGAAATTCCTCGTTCGTTCCAAATTCTTCAGCAAGGAAACGAATTTCACAGAATAATAAAAACACATACCTGTATGAAGGAGCATATCATAATACGAAGTATTCTATTATATTAAAATTAGACGCTTTATCTTAAGTCAAGTTGAAAAGTTTCATTATATCTTGAGCTTGCGAGAGCCGTAAAAGAATTTTCATTACCTCCAAGAGTTTAAGGGAAATCCTCCATATATTATTTTTTTATATTAGTATACATGTAGTCTTCTATCGTGTATGGTTCTTCTGGGACTTGTTAAGGGCTGATTGCCTCTACAGAGGGTGGTTGATTAAAATGAAGCTAATACAGGCCGTAATACGAGACTTGTTGGCCAACTAGAATCAATATCCTGCAGTACCGCGATTTAACACAGTGCAAATATTTATGTTTATACAGGACCTCATTTGGTTAGTTATAGAAAAAAAAAAATTTTTTTTATTGAAAAGTATTATTTATTGACTAAATAGAACTAGGATTTGAATTTTTTTTTAAAGTAAATAAATAAATAATGAAATGAAACTCAAGTTGGAGACTTAAATACGACGGTAACAGTTTCAAAGAAATGACAATAATTACAATAAGTATTCATCATCATCATCATAGGAGCATATGGATTCCAACAACTGCCTCCAGGCCAAGCGATCAGTCGCCAGTTCCCGCGCATCCTCCCGGGTCAGGTCCACGTCCCGCAGCTCTGACGCAAACTGTCGACGGATTGTCAACAGCGGACGTAGAGGACGCCGAAAACCTGATGCCTTGTAAAATAGGCAAGCATGGTTAAGGCTCTCGGGAGGCACACGTTGTACGTATTATATGGCCTAGCCAGCCGAAACGCCTTTGCCGGATGACAGTAGATACCAAGGGTTGCTGCTTTCGTCGCCTTACCAAAACCCAGGGCTAATAATAATAGACTTCTGATTTTCGAGAATAGGTGTCTTAGAAGAATATTAGGTGTGCGGTGGTTTGACTTTGTTAGAAACACAGAAATTATAATAAGGCTTACGATAAAGGAAATATTTATAACGATCAGTTATAAATATTTTGATGAAGAAAAAAAAAAGTACTATATTAGCTGTGAGAATTTTTTATAGCTAAATAAAAATGTACAAACAAACAAACAAAATCGATATCTTCAACATTAGCATCGTTTTAGTTGGGTTATTTTGTAATAAGTTTAGATTAAGTATCAGGTGTTTTTAAGAGGTTTACAACTTTAAAATGAAATAATATGGTATCGGCTTTATTTAAAATATATTTTTATGCCATTTATTTTTTAATATGGGCTCTATTGAAGCTTGTGGGATGTTGGCTCAAAAGCTTCAAAAAAATCTGGAGTTCCAATTGTTGACAACTTTATCGAGGTACTGGGCGGTAGATCGGCCACAACGGGGCGAATTTTGACTTCCAAGTGGTCCAACATCATCTAAGAAAGCACAAATGGGATAAAAATATATTTTAAATAAAGCTAACACCACGACCATTAACATTATTTTTGAGTGTTTTATTTCATTTTAAAGTTGTATACCTCTAAAAAAAACCACCATTATTACACTTAAGTAAGTAGTAGGGTATATTCATTACGTGTGGTATCAAATTTATTTATTTTAATTTTAATTTTATTTACCCATCTCAACAGGTCAGGAGGCACAACTTTAGAGGGGAACACCGTCACAAACACCCGGGCTTGTGAAAAATAACTTTTCAGTACTTGTCACACACACGATCCACATTTCCCCGTCTGTCAATGGGAAATATTTCAATTGTTTTGGGGTCTATTGTGTTCGTGAAGTGACAGGTGGAAATTATCTGAATTTCTTTCTCCGCGTTGTCTCTCGGAAAACAAACAGGGAAGAAAAATGTTATTGTGTTTAAACAAAGCGTTCTAGTCTATTGTATTGAGTATTCGAGTTCTTGTTCTTAATTTCTGGGCTTATTTGCTTTTTGATGGTATTCCACTGAAGTTTGATGTTTGCCGATAATATTTATCTCTCTTTCTCTCGCTTTCTCTTACTTGCTGTTTCGTTCCATTTCATCATTTTTTATCGTTCCTTTGATTATTAATGGATATAAATTTTATTCATTTTATCGTTTTTATTCTCTTCTTTTTCACCCACCTTTATCCTTGTATTGGACATAGGCCTTTCCTTCAGTCCCCATTCCTCCCTTTTCTTGGTTGCGCGCCCGCACTGTACTACTGCGACGTTCCTAATGTTGTCAGACAGCCATGTTTTCAGTTTTTCCCGCTACTTTTTTTCATGTATATAATATTTAATTATCTTGAAATGGACTTCATGTCCGTAAATAAATGTTCAGATACATCTACCAGTTGATCACCAGCACCCCTTATACTTTTATAATGTGGAGGTCCTGGGCTATAAAACAGAATTTGTTCTTTTCATGTATCTGAAGAAGTAGATTCGACTCCTAAAATTTTGTAGCAAAACCGAGGGAGAAGGTGTCTTGACGCGGTATTTCACAGATATATTGATAAAATCGAAACAATAACTTTTGTCTCACACTTTAGTTATCATAATCCGCTCGTATCACTTGTAGAAATTGCAAGACATGGATCATGAATAATAAAAAATGAAAAAAAATTATCAACTGGGTACCAATATTTATTATTATTTTATTATTTATTTTTTTTTATTTATTTAATTTGTACAAAATACTTTGCACTCCCAATTGAGTTACAAAACTCATTCTGGGACAGATGTTAGAAAAGAAAAGACTAAATATTACAATACTTCAGATTAAAGAGTTACCAATGCTAAATCTAAAAATACAATAATCACAAAAGGAACAATAATCACAAAAGGAACAATGTAGAAAAATTAGCCATTATCATTATTAATAAAAATATTTATAATAAATAAATCCTATAATTATCCCACTCCTGATACTGCATTTATCTCATTCTCTCTCAGCTTAGTTTTATTAAGGTTTCACTTCTACCTGGTGTGAACTGCACACATGTATTTTCATTTTTATTATTTCTTTTTTAATCTAAGTAATGTCGATGAAATTAATACACATTTATCAACTTTTTCTTCTCAATCTTTTACATCTACTCTCGTTCTATATCTTTTTCTTCCTTTCTCTGTTTTGATCATTTAATTATTCAAATGGATGATTCTCGATTCGTAACATATATACAAAATCAAAAATGTTACCTGGTGTGGATATTCGCTAATAAGCGGAATGGGGAATGTTGTAGTACCTACATATTCCCGACTTTGAAAAAAATTCTACCTCATCTCTGTAGGGATATAAAATGAAATATATACCTACTCCCGTCTTGGGATAAAATCCAGATTTGTGTACAAGTATTTGAACACGCCCAAAACGTTGTATTCAAATATTATTTTTTATTCTTTTACTTTAAACCAAAACTGCTTTAAAAGATATTCTATTTATTTGGTTCATTACCAGCAATGTTTAATTTTCTGTGTAAAATAGATCGGTATGTTAACATCAAAAGTATTTCGTTAATTTATATTCGAAACGCGTAGGTATATTTTGCGCAATTTCGTGGGTAGAATGCTTTTGATGTTATTTTACGTCTGTTCAAAAACTTTTTCTCTGACCAAAGAAAAATAAAACATCAAAATTTCATACACACAACAAAAGCAAATTTTGTGGTGAGTAAATTACCGTAAATTCATAGGTAATAAAGCATTTTTATTGCTAACTAAGCACCAATGATTTCACTTAATGAATTTTATCTGAAAAATGTGTACAGTCAGAAAATAAGGGTGATTTTTTGTAGAAAATTTCAAATTACCTCTTCGATCACGTGATCCAAATACACTCCTAATACCTGCTCATAGTTATTCCTTTTACTCCATGGACTATGGAATCAACTCCTAAATGCTTTAAAAGAAGCCGAAACAGACTTCTTTTAAAACACTTTTGGTTTGAAAAGCGTTTCTTTCCGTTATTTCGTTACTTTATTAGCACTACTTTATTTTATTGGTTGGTTGGAGGAAATTGCCAACATGGCAATAAACCCGCCAATGTACACCACTGTGTGTACAAAAAGTGAAATAAATAAACATGCGAATGGGATCCTTATAGCCATTATCATAGATAATGTCGCGGGCGACAATGACGTCACGAGCCGACGACCGCCGACCGACGAAAACGTACGAACTTGCCGAACTTACGAAGAGAATACTTTCGGTTTCCCCCGTCATCGTACGCGTCTTTAAGGCACATTATTCCCGCCAAACTTAGGAGAATTCATTTAACATTAAAATCATTGTTTTATTAGCCTTATTAGTTTATAAAAATCATTGTTTCTAAGTGTTAGATTCAGTAGTTAGTTTTTGAATAAAAACCATTGTAAAAACGTAAGTACCTGTTTTACTCTCTCTCTTTCTGTGCACCCACATAACTTTGTACTGCTCAATTGGCCACCAACTAGGTGACGCCAAAAATGGCATTAAGATTTTAATATTAATTTGATTTATAATGTAACCTAAATGTGTCCATCAATGTCACCAAAAGGTGTCTCGTCATCTAATAATGATCTTTTGTTCTCAAATCACTGTCCGAAAATGCGGCTATTAACATTATACGTCCTGTTAAGGATCAAAAAGGGATGTCCTGTGTTTACAGAATGGATCATTAAGGGACAAGTGTATTATCAGCGTAGGTCACTCATTACACTTAGTAAAGGCCAGCGGGTTTCTCCCCCAATCTGTCAAGAGGAGGAATAAGAACCACCGTTTTTGTTTGAGGTCAGTGGCACTTCACCTAATAATGAGCGAAATCCGTTTGGGTAGAGTTATGGATAGGTGTTAGAATAATTGACCTGATCCATTTACGCCCTCTATACAAGTTTAACAACGCCTCTTCAAATAATCATTTCAAGAAAAATATTATGAATTCGTTTATGGAATCACAATATTTAAATTATCAAATTTAAATAAGGCATTTGAAATATATTTTTATAACTTATTTTTTTATTTTTTATTTTTTTATTGTTTGCATGAAGGGGTAAGTGCACTTGCGGCAGAACTCTTGGCTTGGAGGCAGTTTGTGGAATTCATATGCTCCACATAGGGAGTAGATATGGAATGATGAAGATGATGATGGTTTTAATGAATTAATTTTAAATTTAATTACTAAAACATACCTATTAAAAATACCAGGAATAAATAGAGCTTGAAATAGTGAATACGATGAATAATACCGAAATATTTCAATTTAAATTATATTTTAAACTCGTCTCAATGTGCTAAAAATACATTGGTGACACATACAAAAATTAAATGGTAATTAGGTACTTGTAATTATCCATTTTCTAGTTAAATCATTTATTTATTTATTAAATGGTAACATTAACTTTAAAATAAATAGTTTGTTTCTCAATCCGGATCTGTGGCTTTTCGAACGGTAATAATTTAAACAATCCGAAATTCAAAATTGACCTTTGGCAGTTAGAGAAACCTGTTGCGACATTGGTTAATAGTTAACTAACTCCGGGTCAAATAACTATTCCGGATTATTGTTTTCATAAACTTTAGAGGAATTTCAATATGTACCAGTACGGCCCAGCACATTACCCTTCAGTGTAGAAAATTTTGAAGTTTGTGGGATTTAGACGTGATACGATTCAAATCAAATGAAAGGGTTGGATTAGTGATTTGGGCCACGCGCCCCAAAATTAATGGTTGAAAAATTTAGTGTTGGTGTTGGTGAACGTTTAAAATAGTTTAGTATTAATTTTAAATATACTAGGGCACTCGTCCTCGGAATGGGAATTTTTGTAAATTATTCATTCATATTTTAGTCAATAAAGTTAATAATCAGTTTATTATTTATTTTTGACATTTTATACATTAAGGTATTATATTTTATTTTAATTTCGTGTTACTGTGTAACATTGTTTAAATTTAAAAGCCCTATGGGCGTTAAAGGTAAGTAAAATGAAATAAATAAATATTAATTTTCTATAAATGACTAGTAATTTAAACCTCGAATGTATATACAAGTAGAACGAGTACCTATTTATAGTATGTAGGTATCAAATACGTCTAGTTATCAAGATACATTGCTATAAGTGTAGCTTATTATAACCTACATATTGTCTCCTGCGCTTAAATATTCAGATCTCCCAACACGTACACCACACTCCACACACATACGACAACACAACATACAAATTACATAACATAATCACTTTATATATTATTGTTTGCTCACTTCATGTTTTCAGAAATTTGTCTTGTACATTGTGTTGTCCACGTAATTGGTGCTATGTTGTATATATTACCTTAAATTGATCTTAGTTCATTGTACCTAACATGTCACTTTGTGCACAACATTAAAATATAAATAGCAAAATAATAAAACGCGTTTTAGATTATTAAGACATGAACGTGGATCTGCAGACAATTCATCGCCAGTTTACATCAAAACTACGAAAAGTGGACTTGACTTGGGAAGACGCACAAGAACTTCGATTACTTCGCTCCGTTCGTTTAATGCTCCGTATAGGGAGCGGATATGAAATGATGACGCACATGTATTTGTTTGGGCGTAGAACCCGAGTAAGAACTAGAAAAACAGTGCTTAAAAGTGTAAGCGTAAAAAGTCGGAATAATCGGCAAACGTGAATTAATGTGGAAAATGCAAGCTGTCGACTAGGAATAAAAGGGTGTGGCGTTCTATCCTCTCTACGCAATTGTTTAGGGTGATAGCGTGACGTATAGTTAGTTCCGTAGTAAACGAATGCAGAAGATTTTTTAGTATTAATTCAAACTCCCCCCTCCATTGAGACCCTGACCGCGGATGCACGGGTGGATGTCTGGGATAAGGGGCCTGGCGAGGCGGGATACCGGTCTCCACACTGGTGGTTGTAATTACTAATAAATAATGATCGGGGTAGAAACTAACATCCCTACCACTGTTAATTTGGGCCGACTCTGGTTGGTTTGGGTGATGGAAACAATGACAATTAGCGGCGGTAGGGGTACAATGAAAGCATTTGTTCATCATTTGTTCATTCGTACATAATCGTAAATTCATCCGTATTTTTATCACACTAACAATCTTAAAATCGCGGTTTAGCTTGTTGAAAAAATCGGTAGAGTTGGCTGGACTGAAAAAAGACTCAATAGTCTTTAAAGCAGTCTAGGGAAAGGGTGGGGCTTTCATTGTATTAATTCAAACTGTAGTTACTAAATATAATATTTACTTAAATTTTTACAATGTGTACAAATATCAGGGCTAATTTTTTTTACAGATTTTCATATTGCCATTTCTTGTGTGATACCTAGAACTAGTTTTGAAGCGCATGACTATGATGATTAAATGTAATAAATTATGATATTAGTACCTTCATGTAATAAAAATTAATCAAGAAACCTGCACTTGTTGTACCGATGCAGTGCCCCATGCACCATTGGGTTCAGATAAAGAAAAGTAGAAGTAAAAAATAATCTGACAGTCGCTAAAGTTCTTACACAGTAATTTCTAACGAGATGGGCCGTGTAATTAAATATTTAAAGATATCGTAAAAAGTTTCACTGTACATTTAAGTTTTACTGCCGCGGTAAAAGTTTAGCCTTAAGATTGCTCCGTAATGGCAGAATATATGAAATTCGTAACACTGCACTAAAATTAATTAAACCCTTAAATAGAGTTCTCGCTGACAGCTAAAATTCAAATTATTTCAGGCTGAATGTTATTCTGAAAGTGCTGAAAAACTGAAACAGCCTGTGCTCTATTTTGCTCAAACGCTGTAAATTTATAATTTTTTTTAAAAAATTATATCAAACGTACTTAAATACAAAAAAAATTAAATATGTTTCAGTAGAAATTCATACTTAATGTTAATAGATATGCATTATAAATAAAAGAAAGAAACCTTTGAATTGTAAGATAGCCAAATACATTTTGATGCCACTTTCATACAGTCAGTTGGAGTAGTCGAAAGAAGAACAATCAGGTGCTACGCGGTCGTACGCGGTGCTGTACGGTGCTATGCGATGCTACGCGGTGCTAAGTTGTGCTACGTGGTGCTACGCAGTGTTATGGGGTGCTACGCAATTCGTATATATATACTGTAAAAGTATTTTTTTATTAGCCTCGGTGATTGTAAGTATTAATTTCCACGCAGTTTAATTTTTGGAATATAATAACAAGATGACTATGCAAAAGATGTCAACTAAGTATAATTCGGGCGTAATGTTGTATTTAAGTACATTGCTCTAACTAAATACATCCTTAAAAGTAAAATTTCAAACAACATTAAACGCTAAAAAGTGATTTGGGGATTTCAAACTTCAGCCGAGATTTCGCGGTGGGGGAGAAAAAAAAAACACTCTAAAACAAGGAAAACTCTCGGTCATTAGGGCAATTTATCACGTTGGGGGGAGTAAATGAATTATCTTGGTTTCTACGTAAAGTGTTTACGTGGAAGATTTTTACTCTTTACACAAATTGGTACCCCTTCAATTCTATTCAGGTCACGTTATTTCTAGAGTAGAGCCTGATCAACGTTACCTTACCCCTAGAATCACAACTACACTTATTGGATGTAGGGGTCTGTTCAACCCCTATTTTAAAAATGACCGTATCATTTGTACTATAAACTGAAAACAGCTTATTCGAAAGGGTTACGTTTTGGTTTGGGTGCTGAAAATACATTACAGAATACATTAAAATAACAACAGTGAAACATGGAGGAATAAGTTTTATACATATTATAAAAAGGAAAAAAAAAAGATCATTGTTGCAAAGTATACAAATACCAATACAACACTATAAACTTCAAACTAAAAAGGTGTTATCAACCATTTTTAAAATAAATTCTTAATATTATCATTTCTATTTTAATAATATATGTATATATATAATATATATATGTGTATGTATATATATATATTGTTTTCTTCTCTTTTCTTTTTTAATTTACAATTTTTTTAGAGTTATTTAGTAAATAATACAAAATACAAACAATATACAAAATAATAAAAAATATACAAAATATGGACAAAAGTAAAGTTTTTTAGTAAATAAGAAACTTTAATGCAAAATATAAACAAAAATAATGTTATTTAGCAAATAATAAAATGTAATGTAAAGTAAAAACAAAAAAGATATATAGTTATAACGTTATCGACTTGTGCATATTATGTTTTGAATATTTACATAATTAGTATAATAGAACCAAGTTTGGATTACAACATTTATGTACATAAAAAACGACACTATCTTATTGACTAATTATTTATGTACAATAGTTGTTCCAGTGCCAACGACTTGCCCTCCGCGCGTTACAAAGGGCGGTTTGTAACGGTTTAACGGCTCCCTTGTTCTACATACTTATGTAGCGAAGATTTCTATGTTAATTTTACAGAGAAAATAAATTACCGCTGGAAGTTTTCCATCACGTGAAGAGTACAACTAAAAGGAAAGTTTTTCTTTACCGTCTAATTGAATAATACTCGCAGAACGAGGTTACGCCGCTCCGCCTGTGTATTCTGTATTCTAATCAGGACCAGCTCAGCATTATGAACTCGATAACGAGCCACTTTTAAATATATTATCGGATTAAATTAACAAGCAGAGCGCTATATGTTCAAGTTTCAGCAAAGGAAAATAATTGAGTAAAAGGACATTTCTCTTCGCAGGTAGAACCCTTTCGAACCAACTTTTGTTTGCTGGTATCTTCATCTGATTCAATTAAAATATATTTTAGTTTTCAACGACAACAATTTAAAATTGAGTTTTTTTAAGCCAGATGTTACTTTTTCCTATTTACTTACAGTATAAATGACGACTACTGCTTATTTTGACACTTTGAATTATGCAATTATGTGTTAATTTTAAATTTTTCATATATGTTTTTTTAACCACCTCAACGGGCCAGGAGGCCCAATTACAAAGAAGAACAACGTCACAAACACCCAAGCTTGAGAAATCAATTTTTTTTGTATTCTCACAGGGAATCGATCCCGGAACCTCCGTATCGTGAATCCAGCGTCTTAGCCATTACTTGGCTCAATTTGTTTGTTTATGTTAATCCCTATTTGATTTTTTTTAAGAACCTTATTTCTTTTTATCATTTACTAGCTTATACCCGTCGCGTTGCTGCCGCAGAAGAAACAGGTAATTCTAGAAATATCGATTGAAATTTGAAAGATTTATCTCGTTTCTTTGGGAATTGGTAATAAAAGGAATGCTTTGTATTTTCTTTCTGATGATAAATGCATTTATGAAAATTGAATAACTCGTATAATGTGTATACTCGTATGTATAAAGGTATAGTGTAAATGTCATTTATTTTATTTTGGTGACTTTATTTTTCAAGTGCTTCATGGTAGGTATTTATAATATATTTTTTGTTTATCCGTCTTTGGCATAAACAATTAAATTTCTTGGCTGTCCGACTCGTAAATTTAATATGAGGACTTCTATTACCCTTGAAAAAGACACCCAGGGACATTTTTTTTTTTTTAATGTGTGTGGCAGGTCCGACGCATGAATGGAATTTACTCTTAGATGAAAAAAAGCTTTGTCCGCCATCTTGGATTTAAAAAAAAGCTAAATTCGAAATCAGGACCCTTAAAAACGCTTAAAACGATACCCAACTTTATTTTATGAAAAAAAGTTGCGTCCGCCATCTTGGATTTAAAAATAAAAGCTAAATTCGAAATCAGGACCCTTAAAAACCCTTAAAACGATACCCAACTTTATTTGATGAAAAAACGTTGCGTCCGCCATCTTGGCTTTAAAAATAAACTCTAAATTCGAAATCAGCACCCTTAAAAAAACCCTTAAAACGATACCCTACTTTATTTTACGAAAAAAAGGTACGCCCGCCATTTTGGAATTTAAAAAATCCATATGCTGTGCATGGGAAGCAATTCTGTAATAGGAAGTAATGGTGATGATAATTATTAAATTTAAAAAAAATTAAAACTCATTCGGCATTATACAAATAGAATATATATTTTTCGGGAATTGTGCGAGTCCATATGATCCATATGTTCACCTCGTAGCACAGTGGTAGCCCATTTTACTACCGTGTATGAGGTCGCCGATTCGATTCCCGTAGAGGGTCAAGATGAAATATTATTTATTTACATGTTATTTTTACATTAATATTTCATGTGCGATACCTTGGACTGGGACTGAAGCGTAAGACTGATCATCGTAATAAAATGATCAAGAGACACTGCACTTGGTGTACCAATGCAGTGCCCTATGCACCATTGGGTGCGGATAAGGGAGAGTAGTAGTAGCAAATGCTCCAAATTTCAAACAAAGATTCTTGTAGCTCGAAGGAGAAATAAAAACTTCCAGGTAGACTACCTATAATATAAACTCCAAACGAATTATAAGGTAGGTACTTTTTATTACGAATTCACTGTCTGTTAATGATTTTATTCCATAGCCATAAAAATTATAACAGATTAAACTTAAAATATTACATAGTAAAAAATAATGTTTTTAAAACGTTATAACTTTTTTATTTTCCCAGCTAGAAACGATTTTTAGGTGTCTTTGAACTTGGAATTTTGTCTTCTTTCTATTTATTGCAAAAAACAGAGCTCTGCAGAGTTTATTCTCGATCAGGAGAAGCCCTTGTCAAACGATTTTTTTTTCTCATAGAGAAAAAACTGACGATGAAAGTAACACAGAAATCTTGAACAAAAAAAACATTTTCGGAGGTAAAAAATGCACTCGATAGCTCAAAACCAATTCACGGCACTTATTTATTGTGAAAAAAGTCCGAATCGGGGTGTAAATAAATTTTCAAATACACAAATACCAATAATTATAAAAATGGATGTTTATAATGCAGGACACTTACAGGAGGTGAATAAAACAAACCCTCTAGAACAACTTATTGCAATCGGAATAAGCGGTTTACGAATCTATAAAGGACTCAAACATACATATACAAACATACTTTACATTCTATTTTCAATATATTTAGATTACTTGGAAGATAATTACAAAGAAATTTTAAAATTGAAATTTCAATATGTTATATAATTTTTTGTATGATTGTTGTATTTTTATTTTTTGTTTGTAATATTTGTGATTATTAGCAAAACGACATGAAAATAATTAGGTTCCTTACATAATTTTATATTGGCGTTTTGTCCGTACATGGCAACTAATTTGATCTCAAATATCTTCTCTTTAAGAAGGAATTCCAAATTCAAATTTATACAGCAATTTTGTCGCTCAAGTATTTGTGTTATTGAAATATTATAATTATTATTTCAAGCATTTTTTCATAGATTGTTTTTTTTCTTTGCGTCACTCATGTTTAACAAAAAGGAAAACTTGAAATATCGGATTAATGATGTGTATGGCGACCGACGCGACGGTGCCGCAAAAGAAAACACAGTGCGTTTTTGGTTCCAACGTTTTCGTTCTGGAAATTTCGACCTGCAGAACAAGCCCCGTGGACGGCCGGAGACCATAGTTGATAATGAAGAATTGAAAGCTATTGTGGAAGCGGATCCATCGCAAACCACGTCCGAGTTAGCTGCAGGCTGCAGTGTTAGTGATAAAAAACTTTTTTAATCCACTTGAAGCAAATTTAAAAGGGTGAAAAGCTTGAATTAGGTCCTTACATATGAAATTTGCGTTTTGTATGGGAGGAACATAAAGTTGTTTTTTTTTAAAATATAATATTACAAATTAGAAGAGCTTCAATTGGAATGTCTAAGACATTCACCGTACTCTCAGGACCTTGCCCCAACAGATTACTATTTTTTTCGAAATGTGGATAACTTCTTGCAAGGGAAAAAATTCAACTCCGATGGGGGCAGTCCAAACCGACTTCAAAGATTTTATTGATTCCCGTCCGAATGGTTTTTTTAGTAAAGGGATCGATGAACTACCTATTAGATGGCAAAAGTGCATAGATAGCAATGGTACATACTTTGATTAAATAAATATATTATATTTAAAAAAATCAACTTTATGTTCCTCCCATACAAAACGCCAATTTCATATGTAAGGACCTAATATATCGAATTGCCACCTTGAAGATATTCAATATCAATGCATAGGCTATTAACACGCTAGTGAATGCTTTTCGATTCGTAACATATATACAAAATCAAAAATATTACCTGGTGTGGATATTCGCTAATAAGCGGAATGAGGAATGTTGTAGTAGTACATAAAATGGCCACTTAACCCAGCTCAATGACAGGTCATAAGCCCTGTAAACGCTCGAACATCCATATTCCTGAATTTGAAAGAATCCTACCTCATCTCTGTAGGGATAAAATGAAATATATGTTTAAATTTGTTTTTCAAAAAAGCAAGCAATAACGCACATTCTCTCGTTAAATTTATGTTTGTTTATTGTTTTCAATAATAAATAATTATCCTTTTTAGTGTGGAAAATCTTTAAAGATAACCGAATGAAAAGAGTTTATCGCGTATACTCTACCGGGAAATTTCGTTTCAGGAACGAGATTGCAATGCTCGTCTGGTAAATCGGTTGCAATCGAAATAGATTTTTTTCGAAAACGACTTTCTGTTAAATTTGAATTTCTTTTTAGCGATTATTTCACTTCTTTTTGTTAACTTGTTAAGGAAGAACCTTCAATTCTGATCACCTGATTAACATACGAGGTCTGTTCAAAAAGTATATCGCGAATTTTTGAATTTCCGCGGGCTACGTATATTTGATTTTTTGATTTTTTTTGTAGCGTTATGTTGGTACTCACGTCCCTTACTTATGCTGACAAGGTCGGACATTTTGAATGTTTAGTTAATTTTTGACAGCTGTTTTGCTTGGATGTGTTTTGGCTCGTCTTCGATTTTTGCCTATTCCAAAAAATGGAACAAAGAATCTGTATCAAATTTTGTGTGAAAAACAAAATAAAGTGCGCGGACGCATTCCGAATGTTGAATGTGGCATATGGTGAAGCTACCTTGGACCAAAGCAACGTTTATCGGTGGTACAAAATGTTCTCAGAGGGCCGAGAAGATGTGAACGACGAAGAACGTGCCGGACGCCCGAGCACGTCAACAACAGACGAAAACATTGATAAAGTGAAGAAAATAGTTTTAGCCAATCGTCGAATCACCGTTAGAGAAGTTCATGAGGACCTAAACATATCGATTGGCTCGTTGCATTTGATTTTAACCAATGATTTGGGCATGAGTCGGGTCGCCGCGAAATTCGTGCCAAAATTGCTCAATTTCGACCAAAAACAGCATCGCGTTAACATTGCTCAGGAGATGTTGGACTCGGTCCGTGACGACCCAAATGTGCTCCAGAGGGTCATAACTGGTGACGAATCATGGGTTTATGGTTATGACGTGGAAATCAAAGCTCAATCATCCCAATGGAAGCTGCCGCATGAGCCAAGACCGAAAAAAGCGCACCAAGTTCGGTCGAACGTGAAGGTTTTGCTCACAGTTTTCTTCGATTGCAGGGGCGTGGTGCATCATGAGTTCTTGCCACAGGGTAGTACGGTCAATAAGGAATATTACCTGCAAGAAATCCGCCAGAAACGCCCGGATTTGTGGAAGAACAAAAACTGGCTTTTGCACCATGATAACGCCCCTGCTCACACATCGTTGCTTGTGCGCGAATATTTGGCCAAAAACAACACAGTAATAGCGCCGCAGCCACCGTATTCCCCAGACCTGGCCCCCTGTGACTTTTTCCTGTTTCCAAAACTGAAGAGGCCCATGAAAGGACGACGCTACGCCACGATTGAGGAGATAAAGACGGCATCGAAGGAGGAGCTGAACAAGATCACAAAAAATGATTTTTTTAAGTGCTTCGAGGATTGGAAAAAACGTTGGCATAAATGTATTATATCCGAGGGGAATTACTTTGAAGGGGACAAAATAGATATTCATGAATAAATAAATACTTTTTGAAAAAATATAAAATTCGCGATACTTTTTGAACAGACTACGTATATCTGTCCATTTTTTATTTTATTCATTGGTCCATAAAAATAGCGCTATATTGGAACTTTAAATAGCGCCATGTTGGTCTTGTAGCATAGTGGTAGCGCATTTGGCTACCGTGCATGAGGTCGCGGTTTCGATTCCCGCAGGGCGTTAACATAAAATATTTATTTTACATGTGATTTTTAAATATGTATTTATTTGTACATTTACGCCCGAGGGCATTTACATTACATTAAAATGATTAAAATATTTTATATGTGATACCTTGGACAGGTACTGAAGCGTAAGAGTGATCATTTTACCTTCATGTAATAAAAAAAATCAAGATACACTGCACTTGTATCAATGCAGTGCCCTATGCACCATTAGGTGCGGATAAAGGAAAGTTCATCATCCTTGCTATTTCTTGCGTATTTACTATTTATACGTATAATAACATAATAATAAGTCAATGCGACGAAATGTTTCTGTCTCTGTTACATTCTTCTAGAATTATCTGCAAATAGTCGTCTGCGGTACAAATAAGTGAACATTCTCTTATGAATGTCTCCGATATTAAGGGTACTTGGCTTTCTCATTAAGTTAGCGAGGCTCAAGTGTTTTGGGACAGCGGTCTACAACCTTTGGCACGCGAAATGCAATTTGTCGGGTTGGGCTACCATGCATAAGGTTGCGGGTTTGATTCCCGACGGAGTCGATCTGAAACATTTTTTTCCATGTAGTTTTTTACATAAAAATATCTCGCTGGGGCGTAAGACTGATCATCTTGCCTTCAAATGTACACTGTACCTAGTTCCTCAATGCAGTTCCCTGTTTGTATTAAGTGCGGATAAGAAACCTTAGAAGTAATAAGTAATATTGTACAAGATAACATTTTTTTTTAGGTATCATTGACACCACTTTTTCGTATAAAAAAATATTTACATGTTCAGAACTTATAATATTTTTTATTGTTGAATAAAACTAGCACAGAGTTATAAAAAAAACCAATAAAAATGCATTTTACTTTTAATATTTTTATCGACTAAATATAATTAGTTACGAACTCCTGCTCTAGATTATGTCGCTATATTTTTATGATGCCGGATTCTCTCTATTGGTAGGTCGACCTAAAGTCAAGTTTAGAGACGTCGCATCGCTATTTTATTTTATGACTAGAGATGTGATGACTGTATTCGAATAATTATAATCGCTAAAATATAACGAATTCTGTTAATTTTATTAACTGGTTATTTTACACATTAAAAAACTATTCATCATTGTAAATTTGTTATGTTTACGTTATTGCGTTTTCGTTGAATACCTGTTGCTCGATCACAGATCACTATCGACTCGGTAATAAGCGACGTGATAACGATTTCTTACCCATGGATGTTTAACGTTTTCGCGATCACAATGGAACACGCGTTAAAAGTTATCAATCGGGATTATTAAACGAGCGCTTCTAGTCGCGAGCCATTTCCCGAGATAAATCTTATTCGCACACATCTTCATTCAATCTTTCTCGAGTGCCGTATTGCATTTAGCCGGTTTTCGGCAAGCCAAATATTGAGAAAAGCAGTCGACATAATAAACAATCCGACAAGCGCGTTGATTTAACGTTTGACGTACGGCCGCGATATCGCGTGCATTGGCTCCGCTCGGCTCAGATCGGCAATGCTCGGCTCGGCGAACGTGGTATCGAACGAATGTCACTGTGATCGGTCAAATCGTTAGCGTTAGCACGTGGTTAGTACGTTTTTAACTACGGCGATAGTTATCTGTGATTGAGCTCCTGCACTAGTTTATTTTATTGGTTGGTTGGAATAAATTACTAACTACGCAATAAACCCACTGTACACCACTGTATGTACCTACAAAAAGTGAATTAAAATGAATTCTATTGGTCGTTTTCGTATGAAATCTCATAATCATTATCATCTTACATTTTACAAAATGCTTCCAAGCCAAACAATCGGCCGCCAGTTCCCTCGCATCCATCATGCGAGGTCCACGTCCCGCGGCTCTGACGCAAATCTCAAGGGACACAAACATATAAGTATATTGAAATGTAGACGTTTTAATATTCATTTCAATAGTCAATATCTAAATTCAATTTATTCTAATAAGAAAAACATTGCTTTCAATTTTAATTCGTACGCACTTGAAAAACGGATAGAAAATGTTCAGTTATTGGTTTTGAATATTGAATTGAGATCAAACAAATTATTTGAATAACACTATGTTGCTATTATGGTAAAATAACATTATGTGAAAAAGTTGTGTTATGAAAAACAGTCATTACATATTTTTCTATTTTATTTAGATTTAGATTTAATTTTAACACGACACGTTTAAGCGTGGAATACTATTATTTGAGGACCGTTTTTTTTATAGTGAAAAGTACATAAAACAAATAAAATTTTACAGTAGGAACTTGCGTTAATATAAAAAAAGTGTCGTATTAACTACAGGGAAATAAATCATAGGTTTGTGATTTGAAACTTAAAGGTCGTTAGATCAAGAACTACTTTTATATTGGCTATGAGTAAATAACAAAAAAAAGTTCGTAAGTAGGTTGTTAATCTAAATTTTTTTAGAAAAAAAATTGGTTTCATTGTTAAACAAAAAATTTTTCATGTATCACTTTGAGACAAAGTTCATAATTTATGAAAATAAATTTCAAATGAATTTTTCCGTGTGATTTATTCGATTGTCACCGTTTCCCAGCACTAACGTCATTTAGGCTTCGGTCCTCCTTTAAGTACAGGAATATAAACTCGTACAAGCAGATTAAGCCATTGACACTTTATTACCAGATCTACGAGACGTTTACGAAAATAGCCAAAGCCTAAACTTATTTTTCTAGTGATTCATTTTTCTCCTTTTCCTCAATAAATTCAAAATCACCTTGGAGTAAATTCAAATACCTACTTCGGGGCCATAAAATCTGGGTCTGAAAGCTCGCAAACGTCGCAAAGATGGGTTTTTATGCAAGTTTGACTTCTAATGGCCTTCTTCATCATCATCATCATACCATATCCGCTCCCTATGTGGAGCATATGGAATCCACAAACTGCCTCCAGGCCAAGCGATCGGCCGCCAGCTCCCGTGCATCCTCTCAAGTCAAGTCCACTTCCCGCAGCTGTGACGCAAACTACCAACGAATTGTCAACAGTTGACGACCAGGACGCTGAGAACCTGATGCCTTGTAAAATATGCAAGCATCGCTAAGGCTCTCGGGAGGCATACGGAGGCAGCCGAAACGTCTTCGCCGGATGAAAGTAGATACCAAGGGTTGCTATGTCCGTTGCCTCACCTCTGTGTTCCTTACAAAGTAAAACCGCCGCACACCTAAAATTCTTCTAAGACATCTATTCTTAAAACTCAGAAGTCTGCTATCTTGGGCCCTGGTTAGGTGTCACAATTCGCAGCCATAGAGGAGAACAGGTATGATGCAGGACTTATAAAGGTGGAATTTTGTTTTAACCGAGTAAACATCCGATCTCCAGACAGCTTTCATACTGTTGAATGCGGCGGGCGCCGGCTACTCCAAGCCGCCTTACTATCCTTCTTAAAAATCTCAATAAAAAATTCATTTATTTTAATGTGATTTTCCTCATGAAAATATTTTATATGTGATACCTTAGACTGGCGCTGAAGTGTAAATTTGATGCCTTTGTGTAATAACCTATCAATATTAAAATAATTACTTGGTGTACCAATGCAGTACTTTATACGGATAAATAAAAGTAGTTCTAGTACCCAGTAACCTTCTTACAAAGTAGTTCTAGTACCTAGTAACCTTCTTACAAAGAATAGTTCAGATTGATGTAAAATTGTTAATATCTATTTTTATCATACTTAGGGCCAGTTGCATCGAAAAAAGTAAAGTTAAAGTTAAATAGTTCCTTTTATGTCAAAATTGGTTGCAAAGGGAAATGGGTATATTTTGAATTTAACCTTGACTTAAACAACACTTTTTTTGATGCAACTTGTTGCTCGATCACAGAGATCACTATCGACTCGGTAATAAGTCGTGATAACGATTTCTTACCCATGGATGTTTAACGTTTTCGCGATCACAATGGAACACGCGTTAAAAGTTATCGATCGGGATTATTAAACGAGCGCATCTAGTCGCGAGCCATTTCCCGAGATATATCTTATTCGCACATATTATCTTCATTCAATCTTTCTCGAGTGCCGTATTGCATTTAGCCGGCTTTCGGCAAGCTTCCAAATATTGAGAAAAGCAGTCGACATAATAAACAATCCGACATGCGCGTTGATTTGACGTTTGACGTTCGGCCGCGATATCGCGTGCTTGGCTCTGCTCGGCTCTGCTCGGCTCTGCTCGGCTCTGCTCGGCTCTGCTCGGCTCTGCTCGGCTCTGATCGGCAATGCTCGGCTCGGCGAACGTGGTATGAACTTATGTTCATTGTGATCGGTCAAATCGTTAGCGTTAGCACGTGGTTAGCACGTTTTTAACTACGTCGATAGTTATCTGTGATTGAGCTCCTGGCCTTATAAGAAAATAAAAATAAATGCAATTTGCTACTTTACAAGGTTCACATCTAAAGTAATATAAAATACTTAGACAAAAATTTATCGTATCGTAAAAATACTACCCATTATTGGCTTAATCTGACGTGGAGTTCGGAAAATTTCCTGTGGACGTTTTTCTGCCACGTTATAATTAGACAACTTTTGTTTGCGTGGTTTTTTAATAACTAAAATGCTATTACAGTAAAAAAAAACATCATTAAAGTAAATTATAATACGACGGTAATATTTTAACTCTTGTCTTATCTATATTTTATCTTTACTCTCCGCCCTCAAAGTTGTAATAACCTCAGCTGCTGAATATACTGGTTCACCTCGCCAACACTGGATTTAAAGTATTAAAATGTATGTTTATACCCGCGGCCAGCTCCTATAGACCATACATATGTAGAAGCAGCATCTCTGGGGTGATATTTAGTGCGGCTTGCGGGGTGTGCCCTGCATCGCGAGGAATGATTTATCTATCTAGCTAGACTTGTGGATGAAATATTCACGTATCCACCGAACGGCGTCCGAAACATATTTATAGGTAAAGAGATATAGAGGTACCTACCCGCCACTGTACGCTCGAATATCGGGCCAATTTGATGTTTTGATATGTGCAAAAACCTGGATGTTTCGAGATTTTTTTGCGTATTTCTCAATGACTTATTAGCTAAATAAATAAAAAATAGACGTGCAGGATTGACGTATAAATTGCAGTACCCGAGCGGTACTAATTCATCTTAAAATGCCCCGAAACATCTTATCTAAATATAAAAGTAGGTCTTTTAGCTACACAATGAAAACACCACTCTTTTCCTAGATTGTTTAAAGACTTTTGAGTCTTTTTTCAGTCCAGCACAAATCTTCCGACGTTTTAAAACTAATTCATTGGATTTAAATTTAACTGGAAAAGCGGAAAAAAAGAAGGTTATATACTTGACCAAATGCTTTCAGTGCCCCTATCACTGTCTCGGCTCTAAGATTGTCATAAACACATTCACCCCAATCTGCTCAAAGAGCTGGCCCAAATTTACAATGGTAGAGATATAATAATATCTATAACATCTATTGAATTTTACACAGTCGCAATCGGCGCGGGTGACTCTCGCGCAGAATATGTGTGTAAAAATGCATGGAATTAGCGCACAGCGAGAATTTGACACTTTTTTTCATCCAGCTATCGCTTTATATGGGAGTTAGCAAAATAACTGTACAGTTTACTGTCCCGTATAAAGACGTTTCTGAAGACGGTTTGTGGTTGTCCCATGAGCTAAAATGTTATATTATATTTACCAAAAGTACACATATACGAGTATGTAGCTATAGGCTAGCGCCAAGGTAAAATCGTTTTCCAAAAGTTTTCAGTTTATGGATAAATGTTTAAACCATTGTTTTACGAATATTAATACAACAATAAATAATCCACCCAGAAATTTAATATATTGTAAGCAGAATGAAGCTAATTCCAGATTTATAATGTTGCTAAGTTATGAGTTATAATATACCTTCATAGTTTGTACAGTGCTAAAAACAACCATCTCTCACTCGGAATTTGAGGTACTGAATCACTGATAACCACTCCGGGCAAATTAATACGTTTAAGGCACATTTGCCCGGCACTTTGGAAAACTTGGGAAGAGATTTCCGTGATACCAACTTAAGAGAGTTAACCCTCAACTGCTGTCATCTAAAGTATTCTATTTTCACTTCATATTTATGGATTTTTTAACCTTTTTTCTTTCCTTTCTTCTCCTTATCTTACCTTGATCCATAAAGTATCTAATGTAATCATACAAATAAAACTGTTTGTTCATTGTGTTTAAAAAACAGTTTTCTAAAAAAATTATATAAATTCACCAACATCTTTAGTTAACCCCCAACTACTAGCATGTAAAATATTACATCTTGACTACATGTGAGTAAAAATTTGAGACAATTTTCCTTATCAATCCACTAATATTATAATGAACTAATAATTATAAATACATTATTAGACCAAAAGCAGAAAAGTTATTTTCAATTTACAATAAAGAAAAATCACGGGGTTCAATAATTCCAATTTCCGCTTGCACATCGCGGGTTCAAACTGTGCAACCCATAACGCAACGCAATTCAAAGTACAAAGGCAATCAATCCGATATGCGTCGAGGTGACAACCCAGATAAAATACTTTTAGATGGAATGCAAATATTTTTTTTTAATTGAGCGGTATGATTATCAAAAAACTAGTTTAACTTAAACTTGAAACATTTAAAGTTTATTTGTTTTATTTATTCATTTTAAAACTTCATGTGCGTTAGTTAATTACGTGTAAAAGTATTATTTAAAATTTTTAGATTTTTTTGTGTCATACTCAGTTGCTAGGGGTTAATATGAATGATGGACGCTGAACGATCATAATTATGCTGATCAGCATACCTGTGGACGTCAAAGTTTCGACTACTTTTCTACAAAATGGTCGTAATTAACCTTCGCAGGTTTTAAAGATTTCCCAAAAAGTTCAGCAAGTTCGAAGTTCCAAGAAAAAGAAAAGTTTCATCCCAAATTAACGAACACATCCGAAGATTTTAAATAATTGATGATTTGAGAGATAAATTATGTTTCTTCTGAAAAGTAACCAAATTAAGAGAAAGAATTTTAAAAGTTACGATCAACTCTTTTTTGGATCCTTAAAAATACAAATTCATAGAAAAATACAAGTAGGTACAATAAAAAAATATATTAAAAAAGGAATATATTAGGTCCTTACTTATGAAATTGGCGTTTTGTATGGGAGGAACATAAAGTTGATTTTTTTAAAATATAATATATTTATTTAATCAAAGTATGTACCATTGCTATCTTTGCACTTTTGCCATCTCATAGGTAGTTCATCGATCCCTTTACTAAAATAACCATTCGGACGGGAATCAATAAAATCTTTGAAGTCGGTTTGGACTGCCCCATCGGAGTTGAATTTTTTCCCTTGCAAGAAGTTATCCAAATTTCGAAAAAAATAGTAACACCGCAGCCTGCAGCTAACTCGGACGTGGTTTGCGATGGATCCGCTTCCACAATAGCCTTCAATTCTTCATTATCAACTTTGGTCTCCGGCCGTCCACGGGCTTGTTCTGCAGGTCGGAATTTCCAGAACGAAAACGTTGGAACCAAAAACGCACTGTGTTTTCTTTTGCGGCACCGTCGCCATACACATCATTAATCCTTCGATCCGCTTCTGCAGCACTGGTGCCACGGTGGAACTCGTACTCGTAAATAACGCTTTCAAGTTTTCCATTTTGTAAACTGAGTGACGCAAAAAAAAAACAATTGAGAAAAAACACAAATGAATTATAATTTTCGAAACACAAATACTTGAGTAAATAGCTGTATAAATTTGAATTTGGAATTCCTAACCAAAGAGAAGATATTTGAGATCAAAGTTGCCAGTACGGCAAAACGCCAATTTCATATGTAAGGACCTAATATGCGTAGATTTTCACGGTCGTTGTTGATTGTATTTGCTTTGTTTTTTTGGGATTATCCGTGTTGTGTTTTTTGTCTTCTCCGACGTTTCGGCCACAGTTGCAGGCGCCATCTTCAGGGTGAAGTATGTATAATGTAGAATGTGGTGTGTTTATGTACTTGGAATTTGTACCGTGTTACAAACACAACACGGATAATCCCAAAAAACAAAGCAAATAGTATTAAAAAAGAGTTAAGATACAAAACATGAGGTCTCAGAATTAATTAGTAGTTTATGTCTCGTGGTGTAGTGGTTAGGGCGTTGAGCTACCATGAATGAGCTTGTGGGTTCAATTTCCATTAGAGTTAAACTGTAATATTTATTTCAATGTGATTTCTACATTAAAATATTTAATAAATGATTCCTTGGACTGGCACTGAAACGTAAGACTGATATCTTGCCTTCATATAAGAAATGATCATTGCTTTTATGCTATGTTCCATGTACAAAATAGAGGACTACAAATCGCAAGGAAAAATGGCAGTAGTCACACGACAGCGCATCCACTTAAAAAGATTTTAGAAATTTCCAGGCGATCAAATATTCAATACCTGGCTATAAATTTCAGCGTCACATTCTTCCACTTTTTCATAGATTTCCGGTAAATTGGGCCACACAAAATGCCCTGTAATTGTTAAATTCCGGTTAACTTTTACTACGGTCCAATTTCTGAAGAATTTGTTAGTTTTCAGGCGGTTTGCGGTTAACGTAGGGAAGGCGTTTTATCCTTTTCCATTCGTCTTTAGTACAAACACAGTACCCCAAAAAAAACGTGTTTAGGAAAACGTGTTATGTTTTTTAAATATGTGTATTTTTAATAAAGAGAAAATGTTTTTATTAATATTAATAAACAGTTATGCCGAATTTATTTTTTATAAGATAAAGTTTTCCAAATTTAACTACTTCATTTCGTTGCACATACTCAAGAAATACCTTCTTCGTATTTTCAGGAACCTACATATAAAATAGTGTTACTAATACAACTCTTTCATTGCTTTATCCGCCCCTAATGTGCAAAGAGTATCTTGATCATTTACTGCGTGAAAGCAAAACGATCCATTCTACGCTTCACCGTCAGTCAGAGGTATGACAAAGGAATATTTTTTATTTTTAAAATCACATAAAAAATTGTATTGACCCCATCGGGATTCATACCTGTGACCTCATGCATGGAAGTCAAATGCGCTATCCACTACAACACGAGGCAACTTGAAGATCGATCCCACCTCCACCCGCGACTGTTATAGAGTCCTTGGGGACTCTCTGTCAGACACGCTATTTTGCAAACCTAAGCAAATTGCAGGACTAGCGAATAGAAGCTAAGTCAAGAGGGGGACAGCATCAATCAAGTCAAAACCCTTTTAATCTCTCAGTGTCTCCGTATCGAAATACTTTTACTTAGAAATTCTATACCTATTATCTATTTCTTTGAAATACTATACTTATTACAAAGAAATAGATATACAAGGATAAGATCCATGTTAAAAGAAACAAATATAATGACAGTCTCACAATTGATGTTTATGAATGAAATCAAGAGAGTTGACAAAAAAATTACACATTAATCAAAATCAAACATGGCCCTGAAATCCGAAATAGAAATAGACTGAGGCTACCGTTTCGTAAAAAATCTAAGTCATAAAATTCGTTAATGAACCAAGCAGTGAAAATGTTTGAAGAAATACCAGAAGAGATAAAAAAAGAAAAGAAAGTGTCTGTATTTAAGGCTAGGTTAAGAAAATATATTGCAAGTAATATTAAATAATTATTTTAAGGTTTTTCTATTTGCACAAAATAATAAAGTGTTTATATTAGGATATACCAAAAAATTAGGTTTGTTCTACTTTAAGATCAAATAAATAAATAAGATAAAATTTGTTTTGATAAAAATGTGGGTTATCGTGTTTCGTTAGATGGTCGTATTGCAGGACCGCTATCCGCTATTATACCAGGTGCGGCCCGAACCATTGTTCCCTCGGACATGTTCGTGTCCACAATGCCAGCCCCCCGCTCTGGCCCTGTAGGAAAATTCAAGTGTTAAAAAACAAAGAACCTAGAACACTGGTTAATTTATGTTAGGATTCCGTGCACAGACAACGGGATAAAGTATTTCAAATTCGATGGAACTCAGGGGCGGACGTTACTTTTGAAAGTTTTTTTTTGGTTTATTCGGTTCTACAAATTAACGGTTGAAAGGAAAAAGCTACCAAGTGACATGATAATAACAAGGAAAAGGGTAAAAAGCAACATAAAAATATTATGTCACTTTGCATAATTTTCCTTTGCACATATCGTCGAGCTAATGCCAAATCCGCGAATCTGCAGAACGTTCATTTGAAATATTAAGTTTAGAAATTGAAATTTGAAATTGAAATCACATGCCTTTTTACCAAAATAAAATTATTTCTATAGCTAACAATCTAATTATTGTTTCAAGCTACTTAAATAATAATTTTAACAGGTTTATGACACTATTTTCAGCTTAAAACCTATGTAAATATTTCTGCTAAATTCGCGTTTTGGACAATATGATGTGTCACTTGGTAACTTTTCATTTCCACCGTCGGCGTCAAAATGGTTGTTTTGGTTTAATTTATCATTTTAATAAAATACTATAACTAAGACAATTCTTCCACTTTTAGTACTATGGGGTAAAAACTGAAAACAGATTAAACGTTAATTTAAACTTAAACGATAGTAGTCACTAACCAACAGCCCGGTATATTTGAATTCTAACGGTCTAAGCAATAAGCCAACATACGTAGTATGTGCGTTAGTAGACAAAAACAGCCCGAAATTCATTCAAACATAAGTCCACGGATCTGGCCAGCAGATCTGTCCAGTGGATCTGGCCTTCTCGTTTAAGGGCACCCATTCTCAAATGGTATAATTACCTAAATTAGAGGTTTTTGCAAGATGTTTCAATCGCGATAAATACATTACCTATTAAGGATTGCCCATTTGAATTCGTAAAAATATAAATAGGCTTATGTACAAATCCTGTGTGATACCTTGGATGGGTACTGAAGCGTATGACTGATTATCTTACTTCATATAACAAAATTATAAACATATACGCTGCACCTACCGACACTGCATAAATCATTAAGTGTGTAACTGCTTTTTTAAAACATAAATTTAACATATCAATCTAAAGCGAAATACAGCTTGGTTTTCTTATGAACCAAGCACAAAAAAACAAGATTTTTTAAGTGGTTTATTATATTAATATAACACAGTTGCCTTATCTCAGCTAATGAAGATCGCAAAGCTAAGTGTAATGGTGCATGGGGCGAAATTTGTGGGGCCCGCCCGATTCGCCTCTGATGCGTCTGAGCCGCCACTGTCCCTGGACCCTTATTTATGGGAGATATCTATTCCTTAGTCCCTCCCTGTGCTTGGATTAGGGCTACCAATCAAAAAATTAAATAACAGGTTTTCGGTACACAGTTTCGAATGTTTAACGGAAATGAGGGAACCAGTTTTTTATTTAAATTATCAAAATAATATATTTTTTGAAACGTTATTCTACTTTTTCAATTCACTACGGAACCATCAGTTATTTGTTAAAAATAATTATACTCAGGTGAGCTCATAAGACAATGTATATTTTATTTTTAATAAACAAAAGAGGTCATTTACGGCACCAATAACTGGCGGAACTAAATTCACTTCCCTCCAATAACTTGCATATATATGGGTACCAATAACTGGCAGCCAGAAATGTTCATTTTAGAAACTTTTTTTTTCATCGACTTAAGATATTTTTTTTTTAAATTGCTTGGGCGCGCCAACCTAATATGAAATGTTTTTAGTGCTGGCACAACAGTTGTTGCGTGACACTATGGGAGTAAGTGGTTTGTTAAGGAAAATAAAAATTAAGTGTTAAAAAATAATTAGATACTTCATAATAAATTCCATGCCTCAGCGCTTCGATTCTGTAAGTGTTTTTAAACTACTGTGCATACGATTTTGTACTGAATTCGTATGCGCAGAAGTGTCTAAAACCTTAGAGAATCGCACCGCTGAAGTATTTAATTCTTGAATTTCCAAATTTTCCAAGATTTTTTAAAGAAAATATTTCTCTAACAAAACACTTTCGCTTGCGCAATTATATTCTTACATCGCTTATCGCATCTGTACAACTTATAGACTCATTTAAAGTTTGAAAACTGTCGCGTATAAAACGAAAACTTACTGTCTAGAAAACTGTATGGCTAACGACGCAACGTTTGGCTGACATGACTATTTTTTTAATGTAAACGTTTAAGTAGATATTGGTATATTGTATGCTTTAAAAAACGTTAAAAAAAACCATTTACATTATAAGCTATATATACAATTTCCTGTGAGCAAACATAAGATAATAACTTACAATCGCGCTTAAAAAAAATTCACTTATTTAGGGTGTCTTTTGACAGTTTTCTGAACAAGACACTGGACTGTTTTCTGAACAAGAAACTGTGCAGTTTTCTGTCCCGCATAAAGTTCGCATCAGACATATTTTGCAACTGTGACTTTCAGTCTAACCCTTGTCTATGCTTGGCCCAGTGCAGCCCTGGACTGTTTTCTGAACAAGAAACTGTGCAGTTTTCTGTCCCGTATAAAGTTCGAATCAGACTTATTTTGCAACTGTGACTTTCAGTCTAACCCTTGTCTATTCTTGGCCCAGTGCAGCCCTGGACTGTTTTCTGAACAAGAAACTGTGCAGTCTTCTGTCCCGTATAAAGTTCGCATCAGACTTATTTTGCAACTGTGTCTTTCAGTCTAACCCTTGTTTATGCTTGGCCCAGTGCAGCCCTGTATTTTGGGCCTGAAACTTTATATTTTGACAATAGGAAGGAATGGTAATGTGCGAATTACATTGCACCCTTCAGGATTATTTCACATTTCGCTCGCTTTTAAATTGCAAAATTAATAAATTTAAAATATTCATTATGCGTTAGTCGCATTCGGTATAATTGTCCCAAACGTTTTTCGTAAATTTTATTTTTGTTTATGGCTTTATTAATTTTATGAGAATTTTTGTACACATTCATATGGAGCATACAAATTTCTTTATTTACATTTTAATTCACTGTTTTTTTTTGTAAAATTATTTCACAACATAATCAACTGAATAATAGAAATACTTGAGTATGCATATCATAAGAGCTCAAATGCTTGTTTTTTTTCATAAATAAAAATTTATTATTTTTATTTTTTATTATGAATTATCTCAAATAATGTACCTAGATTTTTACGTTAAAAATACCTACAAATGTATAAAGTAACCGATAATGTACCTAGGTTTCTACATTAGAGATACCTACATATGTGTCTTCTTCTTCTTCTGCTTTCACTACGTTCGCTCCTATGTGGGAGCATGTGGACATCACTCGATCCCTTCAGGAGACCCTCTCGCTTCCTCCCGCGTCAAGCCCGCATCCATTAATATCCGCCGAGGATATCCGTAAGATGGTCAACGACGGTCTGCCAAGACGGCGATACATATTTATAATTAACCGGTAATGTGCCTAGATTTCTACATTAGAGATACTATGTACAAGTAACCGATAATGTACCTAGATTTCAACATTAGAGATACCTGCATATGTGTAAGTAACCGATAATGTACTACCTAGATTTCTACATTGCTTACGAGGCCATCTGTACCTATTTATACAGACAGTCCATATTTTCGAAGATCGGTCCTTGATGTTCTCAATAAATTATATTATTATTAAGAACAATTTTGACATGTTAAAAAACTATATTTTTGCATGCTGATATGAAAAGTAAATAGTATTTCAAGAGAAAAAATATAGCAAGCCTACTGATGAACGACTTTTTTTGTGAAATGTATTTATTTTACTATACATCGCTTTAAGTTTTCATTTTAAACAAATACAGAAATCATAAGATTGAATCAATCACCCTAATGACATCTTACGAAACAAAATTGTGATCATTATTTTACGATAAATAACATCAAAGCAAAATTATCTTTTGTTTTCTTTTGAGTTTTCCAGAAATTTGAATAAAAACCCGGGGATTTTCGGGGCGTACAAATACTCATTTGCAAGTTAATAGGTCGCTGTGAGCATAAGTTATATTCTGGATTTTGGGATCATTTTTCACAGGGAGAGATTGCCCGGAGTGGCTTGTGCTATGAATTCAACTTTTAATAAGGGATAACCAGCCTTCGCCTTACTTAGTCCTCCCCCAATTTTATTCTTTACTTTCTTAATTCTATCAGCCATCAAAAGTAAACTGAAATATAAGAAATTTGTTTAACCCTCCCCTTGCGGTGATATAACCCGCGTTGCTATTAACCCGTATTGCATAACTAACATTGGCATTTTTGCTAATCTTTAATCAAACATTTTTACACCGGAAAAAAAAATTTAATTCATAAAAATTACTTAAAAAATATTTTTTACCTGCATTTTTCAGAAATTTCATACGAACATCGTGTATTTTGCAGTAAACTGAGTAATTTATGATTTTTTATGCGTTTATCAGCTTTAAAAAAAATGAAAGTAAGTTATTATGACAGACAGAGATACTGATTTAAAAAAAAATTATATGAAAATTACATTAATTTTAAAAGTCATGAATCAACATTTTGTATGCGTAACCCGAGGTTACATCACCGGATGCCGTGGATCGTTTTAAACACAGTACTTTAAGGGTTAAGCATCTATGAGTAATAATACTGCTCCGGAATAAAGATTTTTTTGAATAACATATTTTGATATTTTAAATGTTTATGAATTTTAAGTAAGATTGAATATTTAGGGAGCATGCGCTGTCATGTGACCCGCGGCTGTTCTTCCATACAATCGTAGTCCTCGATTTTTTCCTAGGATTTTTTTCACATTTCCAGCATAGTGGTAGCGCAATTGGCTACCGTGCATGAGGTCGCGGGTTCGATTCCCGTAAGGGGTCAACACGAAACATTTATCTATACGTGATTTTTTATATTAATATTTCAAATGTGATACCTTGGACTGGTTACTGACGCGTATGACTGATCATCTTACCTTCATGAAATAAAATGATCAATATATACACTGCACTTGGTGTAACAATGCAGTGCCTTATGCACCATTGGGTGTGGATAAGGGAGAGTAGTAGTTGTAGATATCGACCAGAAGCATGTTTGTATAGTATTTTTTTAAATAATTTATTTACTTCATTTAATAATAATATTACTAACTAACTTACTAATTAACTAACTAACCATCACGCCCGAAGTGGTAGGCAGAGAGGATAGAACGCCACACCACTCTGTCTTGGCATACTTCTCTTGCTTCCTCCACACATAATAATATTATTCTATGTAAAAATTCTTTATTACTTAATAAATATTAAAATTTAAAATTTTTTAAAAAAAGATCATGTTGATAAGAAAATGCAAACACGGTTCTTGTCGATATCCAAATAGTGTGAAATAATCATCGCTCTAGTGTTACATTTCAGGGAAAAAATAAAGGGCTACGATTGTATGGAGAAATGCTTGTGATTACGTGGGAATGCATTCTATTAATAGATGATTTCTTAAACAAAAATTTAAAAAATTTGTGTCCTCAAGAACCCTCAGCATAAAATAATTTGGATTTCACCTAAAGCGTTCCTATAAATAGTTCCATTATATAAGCGTTCCTATTATAAAGTGATCCTTACTTATTTACGTCCTACAATATTCGCCTTGGCTACAAATCAAAATGGCCGCTCCTGCTGAGCAATTAATTGGCCATTTTTTTTTATAATGAGTTATTTAGTTTTTGTCGGAAACCATTTAGGATAAAACTACCAAAAAGGGGGGGAAAAAAAGAGAAAAAAAAAACCGCGCTTCTTATTTTCGACCAAAATATGTTTCATTTTACCGGCCGCTAGAGCAAATGACACTGCAAAAACAATGGGTAAAGAAAATATATTTTTTATGGATGTCTTAGAATTCTCCACTTCATGACTTACATCGTATGTCCAATATGTTAGTAAATTGTTGATTTTTAACAAGGTTTTTTTTTATGTTATTAACTGAATTTTCTTTCATTGACTGACTTTTGGGTAATTATTTTCCAATTTTGTGTTGGGGACAGGGGGAACTTGTGTGGACCAAAGGGAAAATTTTCCCGCATTTCGGGTGACGAAAAATAAAGGAAAAATTACAGGGAAGGCGGCTATAAGGGGATCAAAAGTCAAAAGTCTTCCCCCCAACTTGGGGAAAAGGGGTTCGCATTTTGTGCAATATTTGGTT
>JAGVSP010002130.1:0-79377 GCA_022494985.1 Micrasema minimum | reverse complement strand
TGCGGTAGGGGTTGGTGAGCGGCACCTCCCGCTGGCGGATGTCGTCCACCCAGTCCTCGTACATCATGCGCATGCGGAACTCGTACGAGAAGGGGCCCGTGTACGTGAGGAAGGCGGCCGACACCATGCAGTTGCCAATCAGCCGGGTGCGCTCTTCGTGCAGACCTTCCAGCTCGGCCATCCATCTGAAATTGCAATACACGTGAATCTTTTAAAAAAATCATCATCAAGCGGTCGGCCGCCAGCTCACGTGCATCCTCCCAAGTCAAGTCCACGTCCCGCTTGCTCTGACGCAAACTGCCGGCGAATTGTGGACGTCCAGAACCTGATGCCTTGTAAAATAGGCAAGAATGGTTAAGGCTCTCGGGAGGCATACACAGTATTTGGCCTAGCCAGCCGAAACGCCTTTGCCAGATGACAGTAGATACCAAGGGTTTCTGTATCCTTTGTCTCACTTCTAAGTTCTCACAAAGTCAAACCATCGCAAACCTTATATTCTTCTAAGACATCTATTCTCGAGACTCAGAAGTCTATAAAATATCACACCTTTTTTCAAGATAAATTTCGTGGATAGCATGAAGCAATTTCTTACCTTTGAAGAACTAGCCTGAGTTTTGGTGAAATAAGAGTCTGACTATAAGGAAATGTTTACCAAAGAAATCTTATTTGGATAAAAAAGTCCCATCTCAAATAAATAAATATTTGATAAAACCTTTACCTTCCAAATTAAGTAAGCTACAAGCTGCTTAACTGTAGAGAGCGGCCCAAAAAGCTGTGTTTACATTCCCAGAATATCAAATGAAATGCATCACTTGCCCTTATAATGTAAGACCATCAGTTCACAGTGACTGTACTAACCTGGTGACAGAACGCATGTGTGCATCTCACACTATCATCCTATCATCCTATCTGGCAGACACTATTTCATACGTCCCCTTCCGTACCTTATCACAATACCTATCCAAAGACCATCCTATCCTTACAAAGACACAATACAATTGAGTTGAGGGATGGGATATAATTTGAGACCTCCACGCACGCACACACACAAACAACGGGACGGGCCGCCCGTGCGAAGGTACCCCCTCTTTTTCCTAATCCCCCCTCCATTGAGACCCTAACCGCGGATGCACGGGTGGATGTCTGGGATGGGGGTCCTGGCGAGGCGGGATACCGGTCTCCACACGGGTGGTTGTAATTACTAATAAATAATGATCGGGGTAGAAAACTAACATCCCTACCACTGTTAATTTGGGCCGACTCTGGTTGGTTTGGGTGATGGAAACAATGACAATTATAATATATAAGACGAGACGGTGGTAGGGGTACAATGAAAGCATTTGTTCGCGTACGTAATCGTAAATTCATCCGTATTTTTTATCACACTAACAATCTTAAAATCGGGGTTTAGCTTGTTGAAAAAAATGGTAGAGTTGGCTGGACTGAAAAAAAGACTCAATAGTCTTTAAAGCAGTCTAGGGAAAGGGTGGGGCTTTCATTGTACTAACCTGGTGCTCTCGGAGCCGAGTCCCCCCATGAGCTTGTCGGCGGCCACCAGCCTCCTCATCATCAGGTCCGTCTCCTCCTGCAGCGCTAGGCGCGCCCTCATGGCGTCCTCGTACTTGTCATTGAGGGCCGACAGCTGCGCCTCAATCTTAGCTATTTGGTTGTTCAGGTTGTTGAGATACGCCATTGCCTGAAATACAAATACAATCACTTCTGTACCTTAGAGAATAAAAATGGCAGTCTATTTTTCGCTGATTTTAAGTTAACAATGCAGACATTATCACAGTACCTAAGATATTTTATTATTATTATTATGGATCATTTATATAGCGCCGTTTTCGTATAAATATAACTCAAGGGCGCTTCAAATATTGAATTTAACGGCTCGGGAAATTTAAAGTGAGTGAAAACTCCATTTCTGAGTAGAAAATACCATCATCAAAATTAATCAAAAGATTTTGAGAACATATAGGTTTCGAAAAACATCACTTCACTCTAACAGTTGCGCACTTCTGGTGGGAGAGCATTCCAAGCCACAGGGCCCGCAACCGCAAAAGCGCGCTCTCCAAATTTTGTGCGCTGATTACGGATCGGTACTAAAACCCTGCCTATAGCTGTCGATGTAGCTGATCGAAGTGTGAGACGTCTTTCAGCTAGTTCATCTGGAATGCAAAGCTTTGTACATTAGCCAACAGAGTTTGTATTCTACCCTTTGTGGAAAGCGCAGCCAGTGCAGCTTCTTTAGCAGTGGAGTGATGTGTGTCGAACTTAGAAATTCCGAAAATAAGTCTAGCTGCAGCGTTCAATACTGATTGCAGGCGAGTCATTTTATTCATTGGTAGTCCGGCGTATATACCGTTACAATAATCGACTCGAGACACCACAAACGCGTTTATTAATTGACGAATGGCGTCAGCCGGCAGATTTTTGCGAATAAAACACCAAAGTCTTATTTTTCGTAATAAAAATTAAGTCCACTTTAAATTAATGCAAAAAGTATCAGCAGTCGCAGGTAATCCACTCTATATTGCATTGCATTGCAGTTCCTACAATCCTACAATCACAAAATCTTAGTTTCTTGAACACATTATCAAATGTGACTTTCGTGGTTTAGGTGCAGACTTGTTAGTAGAGATAGGAAAATATTGCTGTTTTTAGTGCTATGTTTTTATTTCGTTGATAACAGAGTTACCAGAAGACGGTTTTACTTACAGCATTGAAATCTTTCTCCAGCTGTTCGACTTTATCTTGCTTGGGTTTCACATCCTTGTAGACAGCGCAATAACCCAATACTGCGTACACAAACTTCAGCAAACCATAGCCGGCCTTGCTCACAGTCTCCATGGTATCCAACTTTTTGGATGTCTGAAATATATTAACGAGAAAATTAAAACAAACGAAAGTTTTAATATCGGAGAACAGTGCTGTTTCCACGACCGTATAGTTGTCATTCAGACTGAAATCACAAACTTTAGATAAATGAAGTTTTGATTTGAATCTCAATGTCCACTTATTTAGTAATATCAATGTATTAATTAAATGAAAACATTTTTATAGTGAAGATCACTTTTTTATGTATGGTAGTGAAGCGTGGTGTTGGAAAAAGAAGGATGAAAGTAGATTGAATGCAGTTGAAATGCGATCTCTCAGGCGAATGTGTGGTAAGACTATTTATTATGATAGGTGTACAAATGTCGAAATTAGAGCAGAGTGCAAGGCTGAGATAAGCACTATCGACAAAATTAAGAAAGGCCTTTTACGATGGTTCGGTCATGTAGAGCGAATGGATGATGAAAGAACGGCTAAAAAAATATATGATGTGACCGTGCCTGGATGTAGACATCGAGGAAGGCTGAGAAAGACATGGCATGATCAAGAAAAACAAGTGATGCTTGAAAGTGGGCATGTAAGAAGTCGGAATAATCGACGTGCGTGTATGAGAAGATGTATGAATGTGGAGGAAGCAAGAGAAGTGTGCCAGGGACAGAGTGGTATGGCGTTCTATCCTTTCTGCCTACTGGCGTAATGGTTAGTTAGTTAGTTAGTTATAAATACACGAACATTGATAATTTAAAACAGTGTTTCTAGAATAAGCGATTTCTGCCTGAACAGTGATGATATTAGACCTCAGAGTCTAATCTTTTTGGCCCTTCTTAGAGAGGAGTACTTGTGTATGTAAACATACCTTGAGATGCGCCTTGACGTTCTTGACTTGCGTCTGCGTAATGAGATTGCAGTTCATTTCCTGCAGTTTGCGCAGGAAAGAGGGGTCGCTCATCATGGCCTTGGCAGACTTCCAGTTCACTTCCTTGATCCCCCAGATGATGACCACACACTCGCACACCACCTGCACGGCTTCGGGCGGCGTGGCGAAAGACCTAAAGAAAGAGAGGACTCAGTATTTGGAAAGATGACTATGAATTGGTTTAGATTGATAATTTTTAGGCTCGTGAGCCATCTTTAGTCTAACATTTATAATTAAAACAAATTAAACTAAGCATGTTTCTGCAAGTGCATTCAATGTTTGAAGTTTATAGATAAAACAAAAGATGAACTTGAAAAAAAATGCATTTCGATGTGTTTTCACTGCAAATTAGTGTAGACCCAAGATTGCTCAATTTCTTCTAATGGTGGATGGGATACTAAATTATGATTAAATAAAACGATGTTATGTGTTACTATTAATTGGTTTATTCTATAGAAATAGAATTTACCTACACTACCTGGTTTCGGGAGTAGAGTAGTAGAGTCGGTGAAAAGACACTAAATTAGAATACAGATGTTATACAGAAAAACACAGTGGAGGAATGCGGATGGGTTTTTAGGCCCGAGGATCGAGGATTTGCGTCAGATAGTGAAATGTCCTACCTTTGTGGCTGGAGCTCTTTTTGGTCACACACGACACTTCACTTTCACTGATCAGGCAGGCGGTAAAATGTACTTCTTCAAGACACGGCGAGGGTATTTCGATATTAATCGAGACGAGAGCGAGGATCTTCGATGCGGTGCGGTAGGTTGGTTACAACTACTGACGCGGGAAGCGGGACGGGGATTGAGGTAGCGAAGAGGTAAGGTGCGGGGGAATAAATATAATATAATAAAATAATAATATGTGTGTATGTAAAACTAAAACCAGCGCGGCGTTACCATAACTCCCGGCCTTGAAGTATACAGGGTTATTTTTTAGTCAGTTAACAAAAAAAAACCCTGAATTCAGTATCGTTAATAGAACCCATTTCAATAAAAAAACATGTACTTTTTTTTTTTACAATTTATTATTTTTATTCTATAATTTTTACAAATTACGTACACCCTATCACAGCACAGCTGTTTGCATATTCGCGTTGGTTCATTACCCTTGCGACGAAGATGCGCGCGGGGTGGATGCGCAGGGGGACGCTCGCGCAGTCCCCCCGCGCCGCGGTCTTTGACGGTTGTGCCCACGCGCCGCGTTTGGCGTCGCCGTTTTCAACAAAAATTATTTTAGCCTTTGATCAAGTGAAAAATGAACATTTTGTGCTAAGGAACATTAGTGGAAATGTCCTAAAACGTGCTAGACTGTGCTTGCAGCAACATGGACTGCATTTTGAACAATTATTAAAATACAATTAGTGTAAGAGAAATGGACTCCATTTGTAAGTTAATTCAACAATCTATAATATTAGTATCGTAAAAATGATAGTGATAGTGTACATCAGTGATGCCTGCCGAAAAAATAAATCTCGGTGTGGTCTGCGGAAAAAATTAACTCCATCGGTTCTTAAGAGTAGGTACCTACTTACAATCATGCCATATTTGATTAATTTATACATGTATTAATTAATCAATGGGTGGGACTTTTAGGAGGTGTTTCATCACCTCCGTTTAAAACCCGGATAACTAAATGTCGGTTGTAATTTGCTACCAGATTTAAACGATATTTACAACGAACCCAATTAACCCCAGAAATAATGACAAATCTATCCTCCGATTAGCTGGTCAGCACTTTCGTCCGGCAACAGTGCAGCGGTGTTGTCAATGCTTTCAATATGTTTCCTTTTGCAAGCTAGAATCGAGTTTTATTATGTTTTTTTAATATGATACCAGTCCAATACATATAAAAAAATTGGATTAACATTATAACATTTCCATTTTAAGCAATTTTCAACCCAATAAAAATTTGAGTTGAGTTGTCAAACGATCAAATACGCCATTTTTAAATACGTTTTACAAGGAGGGTGGGATAGAAAAAAACTAATTTTACCGGACTACTTATCAAATACTGTAAAAATCCAACCCGGCAAAAATGTTTTAAGACATTTCGTTATTTTACTTATAATCGAGTTTTATAATAATGTGATACTAATCCAAAACAACATAAAATATTGGATTATCATCATATATATTATTTCCATTTTGACTGTTTTTCAATGCATTAAAATTTTGAGTCGAGATGTCATAACTGTTACAGACATAAAAAGGGAACCTCTAAGTTAAGCGGCGTTTTAAATGGAATTTACAATATTTTGGTGATAATCAGAGGTGATGAAATGCATTTTCAAACTTAACTGCGATTTAGTGGGACATTTACGATAATCAGGTTTTAAACGGAGGTGATAAGAAAGGGCATTAGCCAATCAACTGAAGGTGGAACAACCAAAAATCGAGGCGCGGAAACGCCGAAAAGCCCCGCAGGGCTAGCATTTAAACAGTCGGCGAAGCCGACTGTTATCTGCTAGTTATTATAAATAGCCAATTCCAATTTTTAAATACGCCTAAGCACATGTCGTTTTTTCACTTATCGACTCCTTATCATCTGAGAATTAATTTGTCGACATGTGTTTTGACGGTCCTAAGCCCGTTGAAAGTATGAAGGAAGATTTGGAACAATTTAAAACCGCCGGACATAGACCCGCAAGGAGAGGGGGGGCCGGGCGGGGAGGCGGCCGAACGCTGCTCCGCCTAGGGGTGACCAAGTCTTTACTATTTTCTGAGGAATTATTTGGGTGCCCTTTTCTTTTTTTTTTATTTGAGAAAGGACATGTTTTTTTATTGAAATGGGTTCTATTAACGATACTGAATTCAGGGTTTTTTTTTGTTAACTGACTAAAAAATAACCCTGTATAATACTTCAACATAAATTTCAACTTATAAACACAAAATAGGTAGAAGCAAACGTTATCATAAATACGAGCATGTATGTACATTTTTTGTTTTTTTTAATTTTTATTTTTTTATTTTTTTTTATTTTATTTTCGAGGTACTATATAATAAAGTCTTATTGACTAAACGTTGATGTTGAATGATGATCGAGGATTATTGAGTCGGTAAAGGGCAAAGACGCACCACTGGTCTAACATAACTACCAGTTTTCGTCTTTACCTTAGCAACACGGATGATTTCATCTTTGCCTGGGTAAACTTCCTCTACCACCGCAAGAGGCCAGCAAAGTGGAGCGAGGTTGTCTTCCCGAACAACTACAACCTGCCCTATTCTGATAGGATTCGTTTTAGTGTTCCATTTTTCGATATTATTTCGATATTAATCGAGACGAGAGCGAGGATCTTCGATGCGGTGCGGTATTTGGTTACAAACTACTGACGCGGGAAGCGGGACGGGGATTGAGGTAGCGAAGAGGTAAGGTGCGGGGGGAATAAATATAATATAATAAAATAATAATATGTGGTGTATGTAAAACTAAAACCAGCGCGGCGTTACCACACAGAAAAATTGAATTGCAATACTTAAGAATCTAGACACAAGGGTAACATAAATATTGATGATGAAAAGATGACAATTTAAATTTTTCTGTGTAACATCTGTATTCTAATTTAGTGTCTTTTCACCAGTCGATGGGAGAACTTTACTCCCGAAACCAGGTAGTGTAGGTAAATTCTATTTCTACAGAATAAACCAATTAATAGTAACACATAACATTGTTTTATTTAATCATAAATTCATTATAAAGTGTTTTTTAAATGTGAATGCCGAATCAATCAACAAGATAGGATACTAAATTGGTCCACCAATTGCAGTTTATCTTGAATATTTATTACAAACATAAAGGCAAGATAATCAGTCTTTTATACGTCAGTGCCAGTCCATATACTACCCATTTTTTTGTGAAAAATCACCTCAAGGGCGCTTTACAAAGATACTGTTTATTTTATGCTCCTAGCGGTAGACTATTATCTGTAACTTGAGCAGACTAGGGCAATTACGCATTCTGGAAATTTGTAATGTGAGAAGGTATTACCATATAAACAAGGTCTTATAAAAAACAAAAAACATCTGATTGAATTGATGTTCATACCTGATTTCAGTAATGTCTGACTTGTCCAGGTCTTCTAGGGCCAATCTGGCGGCCTCCAGGGCCGGAAAGGCGGAGGACAGAGCCTCTTCAGCGTCCGCCTTCTCCACGGATATTATCTTGTTTTGTTCCTCTATTTCTTTACTCTTTTCTGACGCCACTGTCTTTTTCTCCATGGCTACTTCCGTCGCTGAAAACCAGATTATATTCAGTGACAACATTTCCATTTCATTTTTTTATTTGAATTGAGAAGCTATCAATCATTTATTTTATAACAACAACATTTTGAACGTATACAAATACTTGTAGACAAATTACTGGATTATACCCATGCTGGGCTGATATCAGATATTATTGATATCTCAACAGAGACAGAGAAACTTTGGAAACGAATGTGGGTTATCTAGGCGTTTATAGGGCTTATGGACCTGTCATTGGCTGGGTTAAGTGGCCACTTGATGTATTACAACATTCCCCATTCCGCCCATCATCTGCCAACCATGTATGACAAATTTTTGAAACTTGTATTATATGTTGAGTTTGTACAGAAGAATCCACATGCGAGTTGGTTTTTTGACAGATTTTAAATATTTTAAATATTTTTTCCTATAGTGACATCTGTTGAGAAGATAGTTAAGCATTTTTTGGCAATCTAACTTTATTGATGTATGTAAGGTTCATCCGAACTTAATTACTTACTAGAAGACGCCTGAAGATGTCTCTCCAATTTTATTTGATTTTAATTTTTACCAGTAAATATTTTTAACAACAACATTATGTTATCACAACAGGCCAGGTGATCTAAATCACATTCCTTCATTTGGTCTGGTAATGATCAAAGGGTTTTCGGAAGAAAAAAAAAGTTTTTTGTTGATGAAATTATGTATTTTTCCCAAACAATCCCGGCAATTTTGGTAGAAAAGATATTTGATCGGGAGGTTTCTTACCTGAGGCAATCTCCACAAGCAGCTTCTCGCAGTTTTCCGTCTGCTCGGCGATATAACCTTCTGCACCTCCAACTTGGAGTTCAGGATGCCCAGCTCATTGGCTTCGGCAATCTTGGACAGACTCCTTCCAAGACGCTCGCACTAAACAGTTTCAATGAGACAATAATAATTCTATTTATTGATGAGTTCATTGGATCACGTAATTTTTATACTACATAATAAACATAAAGAGTGTCTTGCATTCCTTGCCTTGTCTTGATTGAGTGTCGTGAGAAAGCTCAAATGAATACCTAAGAATGTGTTCAGAATTAAACTGAATGGAAACTTTTGGATGTAAGACTTCTTATTTTCTTGTTCCTTCGGATAAATGCAACAATGTGAAATTAAAATCAATGAACTTATTAGTTTGTATATTGCTTACTAAACAAGATATAAAAATTAATAGCATAGCAGAGTTTTGCTTGGACCAATGTAGTATTGGTGGATGGGAAATAATTTAATTAAATTTTCCACGGTGAAAAAGTGGCACAATTTTGAATTACCAAAGGCAACAATATAAGTTGTCCTTCAACTGCAGCTTGAAGTCGAGTGTGTAGCTTGTCACCGACGAGTGAACATGCACCACATGTTCTACAATGTGTCGCATGTAACGCTCGGGAATATACGTCACCTGCGAGAAAAACAAATAATTACCAAGTTAACTTAGTATTGTTTGAGTTCAGTGTTGCCAAAAGCAAGAAGTTTTTGTTAGCAAAATAATCACAAAGGTATATTATCCGTATGAGCAGAGACTGGAATAATTTGGCCTGGCAGCTTAGTAGAAAAAAGCAGAAAGGGGTGATTTGATCAAGACATATCGACTATTTTAATTCCATCAATGTGTAGTTATGATATTTACCACAAAATGGCATGACTGGATGACTTAGGCAGTGATATTACAAACCCGGTGATAGATTGCCTTCGATGATAATATACCTACTGTTATAATCATGAAATTCAAACAAATTGCTTTGCCTTTAATCATTGATTTCTAAATACACTTAGATTTGAACTGAACACAAAAAATGAATGTCACTTCAACTCCGCCAGACGCGTATTCAGTATTTCTTTAACCGCCGGCCGAGTCGGACGTTCAGAAAACATTCCGAAATGCCTTCCTGTGTAGTGAAACCGTGTAAAAAACCGTACGGATAAAATTAACAAAAAAGATGGTGTAACTTTTCCACATGTAAGTGTTTATTTATATTTGTTTACATGGCCTAAAAATAATTATTATTAAAAAAAAAGTTTTCTTCTTGAGTAATGGCCCTCCACAAGAAGAAAAAAAAGTCATTTTTAGATGCATGGTAAAATTCATGAACGCTCCTCGTAAGGAACGGGTTAGTATTGTATACTGTTACTGTAACCCTATATATAGCCCACACCTTTTGCGGTGTGTGGGTGGATGCTTGCCGGCAGTCGAAGGGCTCTGATAGCTTCGTGTCATTACTTTTTCTTAATAATTTACTCTGCAAGGCAGATCTAAATGTATTATAAATCGATGCCTTTAATAGGCTTTATAGACTTATTTCTCCACTCGCATCTGTCTTCTTCCAGTATCTAGTAACTAAGGTTGAGAGGTTGCGATTCCACTCACTTCAGACAGGAAGATGTTGGCCACGGCGTGCAGGGCCTGCCTGGGCCAGGGTAAATCCAGTCTATGGTGGTGTTGTTCACGAGGCCGGGGAAGGAGCGACAGCGGTTCCGCAGCAGGTCTCCTGACGGGGACATGGACAGCACCACGTGAAGGTTGCTGGCGCACTCGTTACAGAAGTACGCCCATATCGCATCCCTGTAACATTGGCATTCAAGGTAAGCTGTAAAAACTAGAAGCAACTTATCTACAATCTTTAAGGGCATACTCCACCACGTGACTCTATACAAACGTATTCCTCGATTTACTCCCTGGAATTTAACAATAGAGCATTGATTTTCTCACACATTTTATATATCGACCGGTTGCTCGATCACAGATCAGTACCGACTCGGTAATAAGCGACGTGATAACGATTTCTTACCCATGGATGTTTAACGTTTTCGCGATCACAATGGAACACGCGTTAAAAGTTATCGATCGGGATTATTAAACGAGCGCATACTAGTCGCGAGCCATTTCCCGAGATATATCTTATTCGCACAAATCTTCATTCAATCTTTATTATAATTTTTAGCCGGTTTTCGGCAAGCCAAATATTGAGAAAAGCAGTCGAAATAATAAAAAATCAGACAAGCGCGATGATTTGACGTTTGACGTAAGGCCGCGTTATAGCGTGCATCGGCCCCGCTCGGCTCAGATCGGCTATGTTCGGCTATCGATACCACGGTATAGAACGAATGTCACTGTGATCGCTCAAATCGTTAGCAATAGCACGTGAATAGCACGCTTTTAACTACGTCGATAGTTATCTGTGCTTGAGCTACAGATGCGTGTTTGTATCGTATAATTTTTTTATTCATTTATTTATCTCCTAAAAAAGAAAATATTTAAAAAATAAGACTATGCAAACACGCATCTGGTCGATATCTTAAATGTGTGAAAAAATCATTGCTCTAATGTTGAATTCCAGGGAGAAAATCGTACAAAAGGAGTACGTTTGTATGGGAAACGGCCGCGAGTCACGTGGTGTGGTATGCTCTTAAATCCTTGTGCTTTTTTATTTATTTATTTGTTCTTAAAATAGTACATACCTAGTTTTTTACGTATGTCCTAATATAAACACTTATTAGTTTTTACAAATAGCAAAACCTTAAACATAATTATTTAATATTAATTTAGATGTATTTTCTTAATCTAGACTTAAATAAAAACACATTTTTTTCTTTTTTTATCTCTTCTGGAATTTCTATTTTTTATTCATACCTACATGAATATTTCACACAGTTTGATAAATACAAAGAAGGTGTAGTTGATCAGATTGTAATATTTTATTATATCCCTGATTTTGTTCAGTTCAGTTCTCTTGTTTTCCAATATTGTTGCGAAGTAACATTGTTTAGAACTACAATGAAAGCCCCACCCTTTCCCTAGACTGCTTTAAAGACTATTGAGTCTTTTTTCAGTCCAGCCAACTCTACCGATTTTTTCAACAAGCTAAACCGCGATTTTAAGATTGTTTAGTGTGATAAAAATACGGATGAATTTACGATTATGTACGCGAACAAACGCTTTCATTGTACCCCTACCTCCGTCTCGGCTTATGTATTATAATTGTCATTGTTTCCATCACCCAAACCAACCAGAGTCGGCCCAAATTAACAGTGGTAGGGATGTTAGTTTCTACCCCGATCATTATTTATTAGTAATTACAACCACCCGTGTGGAGACCGGTATCCCGCCTCGCCAGGTCCCCCATCCCAGACATCCTTTGTTTAGAACTGACCTCCCCGCAGAATAGCCGGCCTCCATAGCGAGTCCCCTCACAGAGCTGATGATGCCGTCCTTCTCCTCGTCGGTGAAGAGCGCCGGGATCATTCCAATCATCAGGATATTGTTCACCAGCTCCAGGAAACCCTCCTCCACCACCTTCACATGCAAATATCCAGGATATAGGACCAAATATGGCAATTGCCATGCCGTTATTTGAAAAGAGACAAACAAATGAGAACATGTTAATATTATTTTTAGAAATGATTGTGCGGTACAATGGATGGTGTTTAAAGGCTATCGGGGGAAATAATTTTTGGAAGCCAGTTTGTACTAAGGTAAATATTGTATCTAATAAGCATTTGAGATTAACAAAATGTGAGAATGGACTTGTAAAACCAAAATTTTCTGTGAATGCGAAAAAATAAAACGAAAAATAACCAAATCATTAATGCAATTCGTTTTTAAATCGAATAGTTAATAAGCGAGATACAATCATTTATAGTTTTTATTCCACATACTCGTGTCTATCATACAAAATCTTTACAAAAATCAAACTTAAAATGATCGTATTTGTGTTATTAATTATCCGATTTTTAAACGGATTGCACCAATATTCTTGTGATTTTTGGTTTTATTTTTCTGCAGTCACAGAAAAATTTCGTTTAGAAGCCCATTTTATTACACAAAACTATTAAAAACTGTCCAATATTGGACGAGATTTTTCTTTAATCATCCTTTTTAAAATTATCCGTATATTTAAATGAAATGAATTCTACAAACAATGTGTACTGTGCTGACAGTGATTATAAAAGAGTGATAATATAATAAGTAATGTGACGGTGATTATAAAAGAGTGATGCAATAAGTCTAGTTATGTGACGGTGATTATAAAAGAGTGATGTAATAAGTCCAGTTATGTGACGGGGATTATAAAAGAGTGATGTAATAAGTCTAGTTATGTGACGGTGATTATATTACTGGCAAGACCTGAGAATGGGAGAATATGAAGGCGGTTTTCTTGCGATCACAGCCCAACATTGTGTACAGTCGCTTCATGTCTTCCTTGAAGGCGTTCTCATTGTACCCGCGGGCGAGGGCTATTTCGAATGTCTGTAAATCTAAAAGTAGGAAAAAAATCAAATAACATTTTGCCAGCTAAAATAAGCCTGACTGAAACAACTGACAAGTTTTACAATACAGATGAAAGGTTCATACATTTCCTTTGTGGGTCTGACGTTTTAAGCCACAAAAGAAGGCATTACTTATTTCGCAAAATTAAAAATCATTGTTCATTTTTCAGGTCGTTTTATACTGAAAAAAAAAACGATTTAATTCGACTAGAAATGACTTTTTTTGAATCTATACTGTGGATAGATATCGAAGGTTTAAAAGAAAAGTTACTTAGTGACATAATGTGTGCAAGGGAAAATGACACTAAGCGACATAGTAATATCATGTTATTTGGTAACATTTTCCTTTGCGCGTGTTATGTCGCTCAGAAACTTTTTCCTTATAAAAATAATCGAAATAATCATTTATTTCGCATTAAGCGTTGATACATTTATAAATTAAATAAATCAACAAACAAAAATGAATTTAAAAAAAAATTAAAGTACATTTTAAAAAATATCCACAATTTAAAAAATGACTCAAGATGGTCGAAAATTTAGAATTTTTGACCAATGCTTCAAGAGCACAGCAGCGAGGCTTGAACCATCCCACTGCTGCATCCAAACAGCTGACTCCTGAAGTTGGCCACTTTAAAGCGCACCGTGGCTTCAAAGGAGTTTATTCCTGAGATAGCAAACATACCGGAAGCACTGCAGAACCTTGGTAAGCGGTTCAGTATTCTAAAGGCGTTATTATACTGCAATCTTATTGCACTCCAGCTCGCTGCTGTGTATTTACACCATAATTCGCAAGTGTGCATGGGCGTGCAATACGACCTAATCAGAGCACACAAAGAGTTTTCTGGCATATTTGAATTAGTTTTCTTAGGCTAAATTGGCAGTTCATAATGGAGTTCTGGTACCAACCCTTATGTATGTTAGTGAAGCGTGGTGTTGGAAAAAGAAGGATGAAAGTAGATTGAATGCAGTTGTAATGCGACCTCTCAGGCGAATGTGTGGTAAGACTATGTATGATAGGTGTACATATGTCGAAATTAGAGCAGAGTGCAAGGCTGAGATAAGCATTATCGACAAAATTAAGAAAGGTCTTTTACGCTGGTTCGGTCGTGTAGAGCGAATGGATGATGAAAGAACGGCTAAAAAAAAATATATGATGCGACTGTACCTGGATGTAGAAATCGAGGAAGTACTTTAAAGTGGGCATGTAAGAAGTCGGAATAATCGACGTACGTGCATGAGAAGATGTATGAATGTGGAGGAAGCAAGAGAAGTGTGCCAGGACAGAGTGGTGTGGCGTTCTATTCTCTCTGCCTATCCCTTCGGGGAAATGGCGTGATGGTTAGTTAGTTAGTTAGTTAGTTAGTTTTCTTACTAGCGGCAAACGCGGAGAGCTTGATCACCGACTGTTTCCCGCTGCTGCCGACCCCCACCACGAGCAGGTGGCCGCGGTCCATCCTCAGCACGCGGTGCACGCGCGTCAGGTGCTCCAGGCAGTCCTCGAACAACACCAGCGGCATCTTGTGACCGCGCTCGTTGTACTCTTCCAAGATCTGCGAAGGAGAGGGATAGATGGACGGTGATCAATATGTATTTACCAAGGACATTCAAACCTATATGAGGACTTACGGCCTTAGTATTTTATATGGTGCTAATGAAAGCTTCTACTCAAAGCTGGTAAGTGTCCAATCAACAACGGCATTTCTGTTGAGTCGCTACAGAAAGTCACGCGAAAAGACGTTTTGAGAACTTTTACGTGTTAAAAATACTAATTTTAACTTATGTCAGTACCTACTGGCCAAATTAGGGTTTTTTACATTGTGAACTTGGTCCTTCTCGAGAGGAGTCTAGACTTAGACGTAGACCAAAATAGTTCAAGGAGGCAATGAGTTTATAATCTTAACTTCAAATTGTCCGCCAAATTTGAGTAAAAAATACTCAATTAAGTTCAGAAATTAAATACCTCTTGAAACAGTGAAAAGATAGCCTCATAATCCAGCATATCCTCGTAGAACCTCGGCTCTTCTTCATTGAGCGCATTTCTGTAGTCCCCAAAGAGCAGCGGATCCCTCAGGGCGTACTCCTCTGTTGTCAGAGGTCTGGCAACTTCTTCTTCTTCTTCTTCATCATCCTCCTCTTCAATTTCTGCGGCGGGAGGGGGAGGCGGGGCTGCTTCCACCAGCTGCGTGTTGGAAGGTGGATTGGAACCTTGCGAATGAAATTTAAGACGTATTTAACAAGGTACCTAACACCTGGCACTGAAGCGTTAGACTGGTTGTCTTGCCGTCGTGAAGTATGTGTTCAAGATACACCAATGCACTAATACACCAATGCATTGGTGAATCGTTATTATTTTGTATTCCTGTACTGCAAAAACTAACTGAACAATAATCATGCCAAAAATAACATGAATATCATCAAAACATTATTTTCAAAATTTATCCTAACTGTTAAACTGTCTGTATGTAATTATTTTAGGTGTACAATGTCAATTTTTAATTTCAAAGAGGGGGTGTTATAACTGAGCCCTGGGGAATTCCTTTGGAAAATACATTTTTTTAAAATTAGAAACATTTAGTAACCTTCTTCATTCTCATCTCCTGGACCCTCATCTAATTCGATATATTTTTCTACTGGGAAGAATTTAGCTATCTGAGCTGCTATGTGTGTCTTCATTAGTTGTTGGTCCTGTAAAGTTAAAAATATAAATTAATTTCAGTTTGGTAAGACTCCTAAAAAGTGCTTAGGATGCATGTATTTGTTATTGTAAAAAGAATCAGAAAACACGAGAAGTTTCTCGAATGTTCTAGATGCGTCTGCTAAGTAAAATGACGCTACATGGAACCTTTTAGTAAAACGAAGACTTGCATATAAAGTCCTCGATTTGCTTCTGTATATGTATAATATATTATGGAACGCATGTCTTGGAACTTTCTAAGAGGCAACTCTTTCTGTAAAAGACTGGGCGGCTGTGAAAGACGTATTTTAGTTTAAATTTGTAATATATAACTAATTCAAGTTAAATAAAAAATACTTGGTACACTTCCACTTTTATTTTATTTTGACCAGTTAGCGCTTTCACCCTGTAACGGGCATCTTCAGACTGGTGCCCGTTACAGGGTGAAAGCGCTAACTGGTCAAAATAAATAAAAGTGGAAGTGTACCAAGTATTTTTTATTTAACTTGAATTAGTTAAACATTAAAAATTTAATCATGGAATTCCACCAAGTAATGTCAATAAAAAATATAAATCAAAGTATTTTAGTTTGTTTCAAATAAGTATATTAGTAATACCGAGTTACTAGTTTTTGAGGCAGTAAAGTATTACAATAAAAGTAGTAATAATGGTGGATTACATCAGTATTGATGAGGCGGTCGCAGATGACACGGCTGAACTCGTTCCTCCACACGCGGACCATGAACTTGACCTCGGGGAAGTAGTTGGGGTGCGTGAGGCACAAGCCGGCCGTGATACGCGACAGGTCTCGCAGGTTGAAGATGTAGTGGAACTTGGACGGGGTGGGCGGCAGCTCCACTATTATTATCTGAAAACAGTTGCGATTGTTAGAAATTCCAAGAAAATACAAAGATGGAACAAAATTGTTCAAACAATGCCTAGATGGAAAGTATCTGTCAAGATCTATGAACTCCTGTATCATTGTTTCATGTCCTCTGTTTTGTGGTGCTAAATAAATGTTCTTATCTGTTAAAAACTAGTACAAACAATGAGGTTTTATCCTTTCAAAATTAATGATATAGACCTTGGTTTTGTTAAATGATTGGTTGAATCACACATTGGTCCCGATCTTGTCTCAACGATATGACACAATTGAAACATTGGTGAATGCAAGCTGAAAATTGTCTTGTAGGGATCAAGAAATAGTTTATCATTATTTCTCAATATTGGTATTTGAATTTTGAAAGTAGCTTGATTCAGTAAAGATAGTACATTGATACAAGATAGTACATCATATTATCTAAGTTTTAATCTCATTCCTCACTGAGAACTTGAACAGAAAGCGGGGTGGGGTCTACCTAAAGATATATTGTTACCTACCTTGTACAAGTTGAGTGTCATCTGAATGAGCTTTGGTGCGATGGCAACCACTTCGGGAGCAAACACCTCGAAGTGCCCCTTGAGCACAGAGAGGTAGATGTGGGTGAGCGTCCCCTCCGAGGGGAAGGCGAGATTGTACACTGAGAACTTGGACAGGAAGCGAGGGTCTACCTACGAACACAAACATATTCTCATGAGCATGACACCAAGCGGTTTTAATAATTGACGTCATGTGCGCGTAAAACTGCCATATGTAGATCCTACCTGGTCGATATCAATGCTCTATTGCTAAATTTCAAGGAGAAAAATGATTCATTATGGGTCTAATGAAACTCACTTCATTTCTTCCACCACCGGCTTTTCCCATGGCAGCAAGGTATCCAATGTCCTTCAGATTTTTCCAGTTCAAATCTTTTCCTCTGTCGTAGAAACCGTTCCGTTCCAAGAGCAGTTTTAGCAGAGCTATGGCTGTTGAGTTCCGTATGTATCCACCTGGACAGACAAATATATCAATGAGTTTTCAGCAGAAAGACATTGTGAGCTTAAAAAATCAGTGTCATCATTTCGTATCCGATCATATGGATAATAATTCTATGGTTAGAAAGTTACCATTGGCATATTCATGTCGTCTATAAAGATAAGCAATTTCTTTCCAATCGGTGGTCCATACACATCTTTTGTCCTCTTTTCAATGGAAGATTCTATGTTCCGTTGAACGTCCATGGAAGACGTACGTGAGGAGAAATTCAACTGTGAAAGAAGCTGAAACCGAAAATTATTTATGAAATAATTATTTAAATCAACTAATATTAAGAAAATGTTCTGTCTCCATTATATTACTTCTTTTGTAATAATTTTCGAATCTTTATTGCTGTTTCAAGATTCAAAGTTTCCAGGTAGATCCTTGTTTCATTGTTTATGTTATAAGAGTAAACATATATGGTCGGTACTCACATAACGTTCAGGATCCAAACCACGAAGGAAATTGGTAATGATGGCTGTTTTGGACGTACCAGTGTCTCCAGCGAGAAGAAGTGGACGTTTGGCCTGTAAAAAAAAAACATCAAATTTAAAACACAAAAACATTGAAACTAAGTGAAAAATATCCTTTGTCACTTAAAATCTTCAATCATACTTCTAGACCAGAGATGTTTGATAAACTAACTAACTTACCATCACGCCATTTCCTCGAAGGGGTAGGCAGAGAGGATAGAACGCCACACCACTCTGTCCTGGCATACTTCTCTTGCTTCCTCCACATTCATACATCTTCTCATGCACGCACGTCGATTATTCCGACTTGTTACATGCCCACTTTCTCGACTTCTACATCCAGGCACAGTCGCATCATATATTTTTTTAGCCGTTCTTTCATCATCCATTCGCTCTACCATCGCTCTACCATTCGATGTTTGATACTGTTACAAAATAAGTTAAAATGAAAAAATACCATAAACCGTGGTTAAAAATCACTAAAAGCATCTCCTGGTGGTGAGCACGTGGTGGAGTTGATCTTAATCTATTTTAATTAGCATTTTTTGCGTTGTATCAACGATACGTAGGAAAGGTTCAACTCTGCACTTACAGACTCCATGAGATGGATGACCCACGTGATGTGCACCGTGTCCACGGTGGGCACGAGGATCTCGGAGAAGTTGCGCGACCGCTCGTGGATGTAGCCGGGGACCAGCCACTCCCACGCGTCCCAGCACTTGTTCTCCACGTCCAGGCAGTAGTCGTACAGTGTGGGGTACGCGCGAGGCAAGTGCTCTGGTAAACAACGGGAGAACAATAATTTCTAAATTGATCAGAAACAAGGAGGTTATACAACAATAAGGAAATACAAAATTTCCCGTAAGGAGTTGACTAACTAAATGATTTAAGAAGAACTAACACAACTTTAGTCCTGATTCAACAAAGCGATCGCTGCATATTCGATTCCAGTTGCTCGATCACAGATCAGTACCGACTCGGTAATAAGCGACGTGATAACGATTTTTTACCCATGGATGTTTAACGTTTTCGCGATCACAATGGAACACGCGTTAAAAGTTATCGATCGGGATTATTAAACGAGCGCATACTAGTCGCGAGCCATTTCCCGAGATATATCTTATTCGCACAAATCTTCATTCAATCTTTATTATAATTTAGCCGGTTTTCGGCAAGCCAAATATTGAGAAAAGCAGTCGACATAATAAAAAAAATCCGACAAGCGCGATGATTTGACGTTTGACGTATGGCCGTGATATAGCGTAGTTCGGCTCCGCTCGGCTCAGATCGTCAATTTTCGGGTCAGCGTTCGCGGTATGAAACGGTATGTCATTGTGATCGCTCAAATCGTTAGCGTTGGCACGTGATTAGCACGCTTTTAACTACGTCGATAGTTATCTGTGCTTGAGCTACTGGCTTTTCAATGATAACATGACCATGCCAAAAAAAGTAATAGACATTTGTGAAGAATGGGTTTTGTTTGCAACAGGGAACTAATTAATTTATGCTTTTAAGTAATACTAACTAGTCGTAGCCTTCTTCTCAAAAGTGTCATCCACAACCATCATGGGACACGTTTTCTTGATGTAGTTATCGAAGTCACCCTTATTTTCTTCCAAGATAGCTGCCCCCAAAGAATTGTACATTGACTGAAAATAAAAACAGTCTTGTTTTAAATATTCATGCCAGTTGAATTTAAAGGAGGCTAAAGCTCTTTATGAGCTATTTGCTCATCTGAAGTAAGTCAATTCAATTTATAAATGTATTTTCTGCTTCCAAAATACTCACAATGATGAATACACAGTTGATTATGTCTTCATCAAACCTCTCAGCAGGATCTTCAATTGCAGGAATCAGTCCGTCAATCATATAGCATAATTGCACCACCTACAAACATAAAAAATATGGTTAAGAATTTGTATACAGGCTTCACTACAAATTAATCAATATCAACTTTATAAGGGCATGACGTTTTCCTATGTTATGATGTGAACTACTATATTCTATAATCTCTGTGTATTTTTGATGTGAGCAAATTCCCCGAGGTTTGTCAACAGTAAGTAGTTAAAGTTAAAAGTAAGCAAACATAAATAGGGCCATTCATAAATGATTTGAAAAAAGTTACCCTCTCTTGCTGTCTATAAAATATACCAAGTTTCAGTGAATGAACTGCTAAAATTATTGACGTAATTTATGGATTCCCTCATAAAGTTTTTAAAGACATCTTTTGTAGAATATCCCGGTCAGTGGTATTGCCTTTGCTTCAAAACAGTTGACACAGAGCTTTGAACCGGATTGTGGTCAAGTGGTTCCTGATGGGAATCCCTTGCTTTGAATTTTGCTCCACCAATACCAGTTTCCTGCTTTTTGGCTCATTTGTTTCCGACTGTTTTAAAGCATCACTGAAAATATTTGAGAATGTCATAAGAAATGTTTATTTTGTTTATTAACTACTCTGTAGTGGTGTTAAAACATGCGTCTGGATTGCATCAAATTTACTTAACTATCTTCTAAGTATAAAATAATCCAATATCAAGATTTTACGCACATTATTTCACCAATAGCTGGAGGTTTCCCAAGTGTAACGCGCTGTAACATCGCCATGCCAAAGGAACTTTTTACCATAGATCTTAGCGTTTAAAAAATGTAGTTGCTGCATCCATGGTCTCACGTCCATGTCCGCCTTACCAGGTTGAGGGGCGTCTGCGCCACGACGGTCTTGAGTGGTGCCTGTTGCTGCAGCCCGAACATGCCATAGAGATGATGTAGTTTATGGCGCCGGTGACGAACAGATCGAACAGCTGGTTGAACTGCTCCCGCTCCGACTCGTTGGGCCGAGTCATGACCCAGCGATCCCAGTACGGCTGGAAGCCCAGGTTTTTGGGTCCCACAAACACCATGCCCGCGCGGGACACCGTCGCTGGGGAAGCGTAATTCAAATCTCCCACCTAAAAGTATTGGACATGCTTATATTATATTTTCTTTCACACAAACTAATATCGAGAGGCGCACAATTTACGCCAGCACTATGCAAGCGGGTTTCCTGCAAGGATATATAAGTTAATACTACTTTATATTTTGTAAGAGATGTAGGTATGGCATTGGGTGTCAATATCATATACAGGTCCTAGGTCCTTCACATACAAACCCACATTTTATCATTATCTCTCCTAGGCTACAAGAGTAAAAGTTGCAAACCTCAAAGAGAAGTGAAACAGTACGAGGCGAGCCTTATGCGCTCTCCATTGGCTAGAGTCAGCAGCTTATTGTCATCCATGACGGAGTTCATGTTCTCTATCCAGAGAGCGTCCACATCTCCGTCAAACAGCGAGTATCGCCTCTCAAGCTGCACTTTTGGTCCGATATTGACGCTGACAAGAAATGATGTTGCAGGAGAGTAAATTTGTTAATGAATGTGGAAAAAGTCAAATGTGATGGTTTTTGAAAGAATTATGAATATGACCGTATGTATATTATTAGTAAATGGGGACAGATTAAAGCAGGTTGAAGAATTTGTATATTTGGGAAGTATGTTTACAAGAGACGGAAATGTGGATAAGGACATTGAAAGAAGAGTTATTGCCAGAAACAGAGTTAATGGTGCCTTGAAATCGATAGTGGCAAATAAGAACTTATCGAAAACGAAGCAAAATTGGCAGTACACAAAACGAGTTCTGGTACCTACCAACCTTATGTATGGCAGTGAAGCGTGGTGTTGGAAAAGAAGGAAAAGATAGACTGAATGCTTTTGAAATGAAATCTCTCTAAGCTAATCCTAATTTTTAATTTTCTACTTCATTTTAATTTTGTGCCTATTTGATGTAGGTATTTTAAAAAGATATAAGTAGAAGAACTAAATGCTGTTAAAAATGCGATCTCTCGGGCAAATGTGTGGTAAGACTATGTACGATAAGGTGTACAAATGTCGAAATTAGAGAAGAGTGCAAGGCTGAGATAAGCATTTTCGACAAAAATTAAGAAAAGGCTTTTACGATGGTTTGTCATGTGGAGCGAATGAGTGATGAAAAAACGGCTAAAAGAAGTTTAAATGCAAGTGTGCCTGTGATGTAGAAGCCGCAGGAAGGCAGACGATGACCAAGACGCAAGACATGGAATCGGATAATCGGGCGTATGTGCATGAGAAAGATGTATGAATGTAGTGGAAGCAAAGGAAGTCTGTCAGGACAGAGTGGTATGGCGTTATATCCTCTCTGCTACCCTACGGAGAAATGGCTAGATGATGTTAAGTTAGTTAGTTATAACTGTTGAAATGAGTCAATGTTCAAAATATATAACGTTACTACGCTACATCAGGACAGGGCTCGGCTTAGATTGATTTTAAAGCCACGCCTTTTAGCCTAAGATATTTATTTCCCGTTCATTTCAGATTTCGTACATCTACGAGTATACCACTTTATGCGGGAGATCATATCAGTAGGGGGAATTATCACCTTGGGGGTTGGATATGTTCATCTTGGTCGCAGGCCAAGGTGGGTCTGCGCGTCCACGAGGGCCTCGATGACCACCGTCTTGCCCCTCCGAGTGGGCCCCACCAGCATGGTGGAGTGCCGAGTCATCATGGTCTCGTACATCTGGACCACTTTATCAATCTAAAAGAACAAAAAATACATTACTCTGCGTCTAAAAGACACAAACTTTTGCTATGCCGTTAAAAATGTTATTTTATAATACAACCAGAAATCTAAACAGTTTACTATGAAAATTACAAATCTTTAGGTACAATCAGCAATCTTTGGTCGCCTCCTAATAGATAAAACTCAGATTTTTTCCGTATTTGCTTAATATTTCTTAGTAAAGCTGACAAAAAATTGATAAACTCTAGGATAGTTTCATGTGTGTGTTCACTCATCTGAATTGGCATCCAAAGATTTACTTAATCGCTTACATATTGCCTCGTGCGAGTACAGACGAGTCCTTATTTTTTAATTAAACATAAGATGATGCATTTTGTTGGTACTAGGCCCGTGATTTATCTAGTTATACCTGATGAGATAGAAGGATGAAAGTTTGTTTGAAAGCACAAATTCCACGGCGGCCTTGAAGTCTGGGTAGCCCACTCGAGGGCAGTCTAGTCCAGGAAACAGGTCCTTGATCAGCCCCAGGACTAGAGGGACATCATCAAACACAAACTTTGGATGGTTCATATCTCTGTAACCGTTAAAAACAATTATTTTTGTAAACTCAAGAACAAAATTAATATATAAATAAATCATTGTGAAAAATAACCCTCAAACGAGGTAGCGCACCATGGATATTAAACAACACTAACACTGAAAATCAAATGTATAGGAAATCGTTAAAATGTTATTTTGATGTAATTCAGAGATAAACTAGACTTTTAGTTCATTTTCTACAAATTAGGTAGCTGCAGGGAGCTGTATTAGGAGTGCAGTGGAGTAATTCACGGTGCAATGTGACATGAATCGGCCGCATACTGCTAAAATTGAAGGAGAAATTATAATTTTTCCAGAATTTTTGGTTGACCAGTTGACAGTGGTGGAGGGAACTCACCGCAGAGCTCTCATGAGCACCACACTCTCGGGAAGGTCTGGGGTGGCCCTCTTCAGCTTGCCAGCCATCCCTTATGTACGGGCAGTCAGGGCGCAGCAGCACCAATAGTAATGCGTCTGTTTGGACAGTTGCTCTTGGGCCACCTTGTATCAACACTTGTCAACTTTTTTGTCCAGAACCTAGAGACATAAAAAAATTATGCATCCACAATTTATTTCATTTGCATCGGGCATTGCAAAATTAACATCGGGTTTTTTTCAGTTTATTAGAAATTGTCTAGTTCAGAAAAGTTTTTAAGAAGAACATAAAAAAAGGCATCTTCGATGTAGGAACGTAGTTTTGTTTAACTTTTATTAGTTAAATATATTGAACATAATTAAATAGAGAATTCCACCAAGTAATGTCAAGTAACAATGTAAATCAAAACGGTATAATTGGGTTTCTGGGGAAATGAATTACTGTATTCTTATGGCTGTGAAATTAAACTTGGGTAGTAAGAACACAAACCTTGGCCTCCCGGAAACCATCAGAGAACAGGGAGATCTGGCAGATCATCTCCAGGTCGGGCTTGATGCACTATGACCGGGCGGAAAGAGAGGCCTTCACCGATTCTGGCGAGCTTCTGTACGGCCAGCGTAATCCTGGGTCATGGTAATGAAGATCCCTACTTTTATCGTCCATGTCAATCTCCTGGCCTTCAAACTGGAATAACATTTATAAGTGTTTGTGTGTAGTTAATGTCTTCAAATGATCTTTTATATTATTATTTGTGGGATTCTAGCATGATTTGAAATTAATGGCTTTGTATAATTATGGAAAGTGATACATGGAAGCGACCAAACAAATAAACTTGATTTTGACAAAGAGTGCAGTTTGTTCCTTAGTTTTTGGCATTCGCCCGTACGCCACCCGCACTGCTGGGGACAAGGGCCTCTCCCTTGCTACCTCCCCAATCCTTGCTCCATCCTATTCACCGACTTACAGCAAACTTCTTGATATCGTCCACCCATTTCATCAGTGGACATGAGTTTCTCAGTCTCAATACCAGAACGGGTTTTGATTAAGACACTCGGGTATATATTATTAAAGACTGTTTGCTTGTATCATACCGTAAAGCGTTTGAGTTTCATGAGCAGCGCGTTCCTTATAGTCTGCAGCTGGGTGGAGATGACGCTGAGCACAAGAGGACGTCGATGCGGTTGAACTCGTCGAAGCAGCCCCACGCGCCGCACGGGCACAACCCCGCCAGGATCTGCCCCACGGCGCGGAAGTCCATCCCCTCGCCGCAATTGGTCACCACGCACAGCAGCGCCATTGCCTTGGCAAGGTCCCTTTTGTGGTCTCCGTCTTTCCAGTGCCGGCGGGACCTGAGAGAAAGTTTCCATGATCGTTGTAAGTGTACATTCCCACTAGTTGTTCTATTTTTCTTTGAATACAATACATGCTGTATATGTAAAGAAACTTCAAATAAGTATTAAAGCTATCAATATAAAGTATAAAACGTAAAACTGGTGGTAAAACTTTTGGCTGTCTGTAAAGTCGGTTTACGGACGATAATTTTACGTGATAAGAAAACATTGATGAAAAATAGCATACTTTTATGAATTGAATTGAATTATTATTACTGAATTATCATTATTTTGTATAATACAAAGCGGGAGTTAATTGAAAATTACAATTTTTTCCATAAATTAAAAAATTTTTGCACCCGTTAATTCAAATATTTGTTAACTTAAATTATACAAATTAATTACAAGTAACAATGTGCTATTAACAATTAACGAGTGAAAGAGAGATAGATGCGTCACAAACCGAACGCTTTGGCCGATCGTGCCTCTCTATCGCTTGTTCCGCGCTCTCGCTTGCACACTCGGCTCAGGCGAAACGTGACAATGAGTCATGCTTTTTCGTGTGTGCATCTGGCGTTCATCGATTCATTAGACGTCATCACGTCGAAAAAATACAAAATTCAAACACTTATTTGACTCTGCAGCTTTGGAATTATTGCGTGAGAGAATCTTTAATGTAAGGATGGAAACACTATGTCAAATGGTAGGAAAAGGAGTGTAATTCTCACCTGCAGGAGCCCCTCCCAGCTGCATGGTGAGGGCCTGTGTAATGGTGAGATATATTCTGTCCGTAAGCGGAGTGACTACAAGGCGACCATTAAGACCCATGTACTCATATCCATAGTCAAACGTTCCTGCAATTATTATTATACCAATTGGGTTCTTCCCGATAGCATGAATATTCTTGAAAACGTTATAAATATTTAAAGTATATTTTTACAATTCCAGCGATATAAAAAACACAATGATCAAAAATGTTGTTTTCATTTATAAATTTATGTTTTAAAAACACGAAATTACGAGTGACTTTTAACGCCCGTTATTGGCTAATGACGTCATACCCGTTCATTATGAAAGGCGGGAAATTCATTACGAAGTCAGCGCCCATATTGATGTGACGTCACACCACATGCGCGCCAAATGGAGGATTTTGCGAGCGATTTGAAAAAGCGCTAGAAAATTCATATGACATCGTAAATTTTTTTTTTAAAATCCCTTGATATTGTTATTGTTCAATCAATTTTTTGAAATAAAAAATAGCAAATCCGAAAGAACCCAATTATTCATTATGAAGGATAAAGCCCGCTATATATGGGACAGTTTACTACACAGTTTTCTGTGCAGTCTGAAAACGGTCCCGTATAAAGCTAAAACTGCATGAAAAAACTGTGTGCTAGTGTCAGATTTAAGCTGACATGACAGTCAATGTTTTTTATGTAAACGTTTAAGTAGACATTGGTTAAAAAAAACCAATAACATATTTACTATATTAGCTAAATATACAATTTCCTGAGAGCAAACATACGATAATAACTTACAATCGCGTTTCAAAAATACACATATTTAGCGTGTCTTTTGACAGAAGTTTGACAGACTGCACAGTTTTCTGAACAAGAAACTGTGTAGTTTTCTGAACAAGAAACTGTCCCATATAAAGCGGGCATAAGACTTGTAAAAATGCAAAGTCATTGAGAAACAATAGTTACCCGTGCACTGCTGGACGAGTAAGTTGTCAGGTAGTCGCATCCAGTAGAATCTGAGCTGGCTCTCCCACTCAAACTCCTGTCTGCTGGTAACATTATCCCTCACGAAGCCCTCTATGATGTCGCGAGCGTGCACGTCTATTGTTGTTATCGTCTTGAATTTAGTGCGGTCGTTTGGCGTGAGATCTAAAATAATTAAATAGTTTAGAACTCATTTAAATCGACACAGAAGATAATGAGAAAAACAAAATTTGGTACCAATTAGAGCAAAACTCGCCAAAGATACATCTACCTTAGTGCATTCCTTATACATGGTGTAACTAAACTCGCAATACAACCCACAAACTGGTGAATCTACATCATATTTGGAGTCGAATGTGTAATATAACTTTTTAATCTGAGCTTGAAAAAAAAAAAAAAATCTTCTCATAAAAAGCTATCATTAGTACCGCAGATTGAGTAAAATTTCACAAATTCATATTAAAAAGCTGTTTATTATTATGTTTACTTTATGGATAGTATTAATTTGACTAAATACATGATAATTGGTAACAATGAGAAAATCCACTGCCACCCGAATTGAATTTTAAAATTCTTTCGTGTAGACGTTGAAAATAGCATTAATTTCAAAATCTTAAACAATGACGTCACTCCTTGTATTTAGATACTTAGGTGTAGTGTTTTCCGTTTCCGTTTTTAAAGATGGCCGCCATTCGCTCTCCCTAGAACAGCTGTTGACAGTTTAAGTGACAGTTGGCTGGAGAAATCGTTTGCATAGATTTTTGACAGTTTTGTTATTGGCTGGAGAAATATGTTAGCCGTGCCATGCCGTTAGCCGCCCGTTTTATGACGTCACTCCTGCAAAAATGACGCACTTGGTACATAGTAGTATTTGGCGCGGTATTTGAAATGTGCTACTTTAAAAAAATCGTATCTTCATCAATAACTTATAAAAAAATATTAAGTATATTTTTTTTGCTTAGTTAAATAGTAAGTTTATAGAAAAAAAAAATACTTAAGAAAACTGTGGATCCCTCATTTGCCAAAACGAAAAAAAAAATAAGTTCGAACTCAATTTTCTCGAAAAAGATCGAAAAAAATTATTCAACAAAATCGACTCCAAATATAACGTAGATTCACTGATTTCCCGCTTGTACATCGAGTTTTTTTACACCATGTTTAGTGGCGTAAATAACTAAATATAAGGGATGCGGTGTACTCGCCTTGCCTGACCCTGACCACGAGCTCGGCCAGCTGTTCGTTCTGCTGCTCGAGGTGCTCCTTCATGGCGCGCGCTTATTGCCGCACTAAGGTCCTGATCCATGACCACGTAGCTCGGCCAAGCGGTTCTTTTCACGAAGGTCTCCTCACGAAGGTTCTCCTTCCGTCTCCGCCGTCCACCACACGGCGTTCCCCGCCAGGCACACCATGCCCAGGTTCGCCAGGATCCACTCTGACCTGAAATATAACCCGTGCATAATTAAGCAATAGGTAAGTGTACAATATATACACCGTGTCCCACGATGAGACCGCGAAACTCCGGAGGGTGATTAGTCATGGTATTCTGACAAAAAAATCCTTATAAAGTTTTTTGATCCGGGCATTTTTAATAATTAATTTAAAAAAGAGTATTAATAAAAAGCGACTATGTAATACTGCCGGCTTCTGTTTGAAATGCTAGCGGTGGCGGGGTGGCGGTGGGCGGGGAGGAAGTGAGGGTCCGCTCTGGTCACCGAACGCCTTGCCTTGTGCGGATATTCAAAATTCGAATTTTCATATCTGAAATTGGTGCAGGTCACGTGGTGTTAGCCAGTTCAAAAAATGACGGTATTACACGCGTAAATTTTTATTCATAATTTTAATCATTTTTTTAAGAAAATTAGAATTGAGTTTTTTAGAAAATCTTTACTAAGATTTTTTTCTCAGAATATCATGAATAATCACCCTCTGGATTATTTTCGCGGTCTCATCGTGGGAAAACGGTGTATATTTTTTTTTATTCTACCTATAGACGTTTTTTAGTCTCTATTTTATTTTTGCTATTTTTTTATTGAACACTATTATCATCAAAGAAAAAAACAAAACATCTTTACGAGGTTTACATTCTAGGCAGTTACGATATTACGATAAATAACATGGCCGCGGATGATGCGCGCGCAGAAACTATGTGCAAGACTGTTTGGTTTAGGGTTCAGTTTGTATCTGACACTTCGGCACAGTTTCTCATTCAGTTTTTGCTTATACGGGGACAGTTTGCAAACTGCACAAGAAACTGTACAGTGTTCTGTCCCATATAAAGTGCGTATTAGTTTTTAAGAGTAGAGTTGAGTCGATCTTTATCTTAATTTTAATCTTACCTCGATTCTTGATTCCTTAGTTAGTGCATTTAAAAGAGAAGAAACATCCATCAGTCATTAAATGTATTAATAAATATATTTTGTACAAATAGAAAAAAGTAAATTTTAACAAATAATAATATAAATTGAAAAACTAAGCGTTAAATTTTGTTATTAATAAAATATAAGGTAAATTAATTTGTTACTACTGCTATTAGCGTATCCGCACAAAAATGGTGCATAGAGCACTGCATTAGTACACAAAGTGCAGTATAAATCTTGAAAATTTGTTACATGTAGAAGATCAAATTTACATTTCAATGCCTAGATTCCTAAGTTCATTAAAAGAGAAGAATGTTTAACCAATGATTTAAACAATAAAAAAAATAATATTTCGTAATGTGTGATAACCTTGAGTGTTATTAAAAAAAAATGGGTTTACACAATTTTTTTCAGAAAAAAAAATTATGTGGTGAAGTTTGTACCATTATTTATGATATTATAATTATCCGCTTTTAAAAGATCTTTTGCTGGATCGAACTAGATTTGTGATCCACATCGAATTATCATTTGAACCACAAATCTATCATTGATTGATTTTTATCGTGATCGATTCATCTCTGTTGCTCGATCACAGATCACTGTCGACTCGGTAATAAGCGACGTGAAAACGATTTCTTACCCATATGTTTAACGTTTTTCGCGACCACAATGGAACATCATATTTAAAAAGTTATCGATCGGGATTATTAAACGAGCGCCTCTAGTCGCGAGCCGTTTCCCGAGATATATCTTATTCGCACATATCTTCATTCAATCTTTCTCGAGTGCCGTATTGCATTTAGCCGGTTTTCGGCAAGCCAAATATTGAGAAAAGCATAGTCGACATAATAAACAATCCGATTAACCGCGTTTTAAAAGATCTTTTGCTGGATCGAACTAGATTTTGATCCAATGCTCATCGAATTAATTATTTGAACCACAAATTATGTCAAAAATTAGCGTATCATTTGATTGACGTTTTTAACGTGATCGATAGTCATCTGTGATTGGTGTAGATCTAAAAATATGTATCACAGATTACCTGGGAACTTTCCACTCCCTCCCATAGAGAAAGATCGCTTTTTTGGTGATAAATCTGTTGGTTTTTCTCATCTCCCACAGAACTAGATTCATCCAATCCTCAACTCTGCCCTCTGTGAATACTAGATACCGAAACTCCATTATCTGGAACCGAAGGCATTTTGCATTAGGATGAGAAAGGTGAGTATAGATAGCGGAATAAACTAGACAAATTAATAGATGATTACCTCATCTTCGCAGGATATCATTGCTGTGGCTACTGGACGATTTTCGTTGTTCACATACAATCTTAATGCTTTGATATTATCAAACATCTACAAGAAATGCAAAAAAGGTCAAATTGAAATCAAACAAAGGACAACTTTCAGTAGAGTGTGATGGTCCCAGATGACCTGATGAATTCAAAGTTATATGATAATGTACAACAGGAGCAGAGGAAATGGGCATTGTCGCTTGGCAATGAGTAAAACAAAAAATATGAATAATAATACCCAATAAAATGCAATCATTTGTCTGAAAACACATGATAATCCCAAAACTAAGGTCTCGAATTATTTTTTTATTCAAACATTAATTTTCTATAAAAGTTGCGTCATTACTTTGAAAGGTTGAAATTTTTTTTATTTTTCCACATAATTACCATTTTGGTAATTTTGGTAATTTGGCAATTTTACAATCCAATCCTTCTAAAATTGTATGTTTTATTTTATTTTATTTTGTTAGGAACAATAACAGACAAAAGGATAAAAATATAATACAAAAAATATTTTAAAAATATGCCTAGGTAGACCTTGCCCTTTAAAATTGTTCACATCGTGCTTAATTGAGTGACATACACACAATGATTAAGTAAATATAAATATAAGTAAATATAATGATTTAGTAAATATAAAAGCAAGAGTACACATATCTCAAGAACAACCTTTTCTTGAACCCGTCTACGGAGCTTCCGAAGATGTCCATACCTTCAGTGCTGTCCCTGTGTATTACATTGTACTCTCTGCACATACGAGAGAGAGGATTGTAATACCCTGTATTGGAGGAAAAGCGCTCAACTCTGAAAATGTCTGGATTACGCAGTCGTAAATTGGCACGCAGACCGATTTCGCTTATTAGCGTTGTGTCAAGGTGACTATTTATAATTTTATGCAAGCAAGTGAGATCGATTACTTTTCTCCTTTTTTCTAAACTGACCTGATGAATTCAAAGTTGTATGATGATGTAAAATAAGAGCAGAGGAAATGGGCATTGTGGCTTGGCAATGAGGAAAACAATAATATGAGTGAGCCAAATAGTAATGTCTGAAAAGTCATTTGTCTGAAAACACATGATAATCCCAAAACTAAGGACTCGAATATTTTTTTTATACAAACATTAATTTTCTATAAAAGTTGCGTCATTACTTTGAAAGGTTGAAGATTTTTTAATTTTTCCACATAATTACCATTTTGGTCAAAACATTTTTGTAGACGCTATGGCAATTTTACAATCCCATCCTTCTGGTACTTACATGGGATTGTTTGGTGATGCGTCTACAAAAATGCATAGACTGAAATAGCGATTAGGTAAAAAAAAAAAACAATTCTTCAACCTTTAAAATGAAAATATACGGTTGTTTGTATACCTTATAAAATATCCTCAGTTCTGTGATTACCCTAGTACTTCAGTGTCCCATTTCCAAAGGTAGTCTTGTCAATTTAATTGAAAGATTATCCACAAAAACGTGCATACGTAAAGCTGGACGATATTTTTGGTCGTTAAACTAACTGCAAAAGACCATTTTTGTTTTTTTTTGTAGAAGGCTAAAATGCCTTCTGAAATAAACTAGATTTCAACATATTTAGTTCATTTTTCATTAAAATTTGACGGCATAAGAACATCGCCTTTATAATATACCAAGCGGATGTTGGATGGTTGGTTGGGTGATATTGTTACATAGCAATAAGCCCTTGCCTAGTTCATACTACTGTAAATTGTACATAAAGAGTGTTAAATAAATCAATAATACAAGTGATTTGCATCACCTTGACCATGTGTTCCTGCACACAGCTGCACTCGCTGCTGCCGAGTATGGAGAGCAGCTCGTCGGTGGAGATGAAGAAGAAGCGAGGGAAGATCCTCCTCTTGGAGTCCAGGTAGTCGTTCAGGGACTTCTGGCAGCGCTCCAGACCCTCGCCCAGGCCCTTGAAGTCCTCCAGGCGGCCGGGAGCCAGGCAACATTCCACCACGATCAGCCGCTTGGAAGTGTCCAGCATTATCTGGAGAGAGGCCGCAATTTACTTGGGCGCCATGACACTAACGTCAGTGGAGGAGGTAGATTAAAAAAAAATGTACATTTGATAAATATCAGTGCGACAGAAAGAGATGGTAAAAGATATGATGGGCCTGCGTTGGCCAGTTGATTTGCCGCCTAGGGAGTTTTACCTGCCATTAAAACTCCTATTATGTTGAGAGAAGTCTTAGAATATGTAAATAAGAAAGCATGCAAGTTTCTATCCGTCTTTAAATACCGCTTTTAAGACGGCAAAAACGGCGGATTTCCCCAGACAAAATTAACACTGTTTTAGGTACATTCGTTAACATATTTACACTGTGTTTTGAAAAATAATTTATACCGCGAATTGAAGATAGTACGTTTATCTTACACTATCGCGAAAAAAAACTTAGGTGTAATTTAAATAATTTCATATTAAAATTTTTCTAAAAACGGCGGATATCCCCATAAAAATTAACCTGGATATAAAAACGGCGGATATCCCCATACAAAATTAACACTATTTTAGGTACATTCGTTAACATATTTACACTGTGTTTGGAGAAATAATTATTTTTATCAATATAAACTTATCATGCTTTGGGCAAAAAGAAAAAAGTTATTCTACAAAATCTACGAACATTGTGGGAGGAAAATCACGATGACAACACAAATCTTAGTACTGACTGGTTAAGGGTTCCAAAGCATACTGTCCTCAAACTTGATTCTATCAATAGATATAAGTTTATCTTATAGTTAGAATACCCTCGTAAACTTACCTTTCTAAAGGCCTTGTCAATATCATCAAACTTCTTGGCTTCTTCCGGAAGCTGCGTTCTGATATCCCCACCAACGAAGATTCCCTCCAGGTACAGCCACTTGCGCTGGGTGGCCATCCACTCCTCAATCACCTCAGCAACAGTGGACAGGTTCTTATCCCACTTCTGGACTATTGGGAGGAAGGGACCGATAAATCTGGAATGGATCAAATCAATAACTGCTTACCGTATAAAGTAGAGAAGCATCTTCAATTCCAGCTTGTGGTACATTAATTTTTTTGGCATTAATAAAAATCTCTTGAAAATTATTAATTGATGAAGCTAATGATATAAAAATATCCTGCAGGGCTAATACGTCATGTTTCAAATGACAATACAATGGGGTTCTTTCCGATTTTTTATTTTTTTTTTCAAAAAATTTATTGAAAAATTACAATATCAAGGGAATTTTTTTTTTTTTTACAATGTCATATGAATTTTCTAGCGCGGTTTAAAATAGCGCCTTTTCAAATCGCTCGCAAAATCCTCCATTTGGCGCGCATGCGGTGTGACGTCACAGCAATATAGGCGCTTACTACGGAATGAATTTCACGCCTTTCACGGTGGACGGGTATGGCGTCATTAGCCAATAACGGGCGTTAAAAATCGTTCGTATTTTCGTGTTTTTATAACATAAATTTATTAATAAAAACTAAATTTTTGAGTATTGTGTTTTATATCGTTGGAATTGTAAAAATATACTTTAAATATTTATAACGTTTTTAAGAATATTCATGCTAAAATATTACAAAGGGACATATTATATTTATGTATTGTGTGTATTATTAGATTATGTTGATACGGATGTTTTTAGGGTTACTATGCCATGATGTTGGTTAATTTTCTTGCCAACTCAGTAGTCTATCTTCTGAGCTCACAAATGATGAGTGTGGGGTTCTTATTTCTACGATTATCACTAAGATTGTTATGGTCCGAGGATATTAAGAGTATACTTACTGTGAGGCGGCCATGCTCTGCAGATTCATGGCGTTGTCATCCACGAGGGCAGTGATCTCATCACACGGGTTGAGTATGAATCCTCGGTCTTCATTGTTTTTGGTGTGCTTGGACACGGTGAAGGCCATCGTCTCCCACACATCTTGGATTTCCTTGACACCTCTTTCGATAGCCAATTCCTGCAAAATCCAACAGCAGAATCAGAAAAAATCAAACAACAGTGTGATCTACATTTTAAGTGCGTCCAAATAATTTTATTTTCAACTTGTAGACAATTACTACTACTATTCTTCCTTATCCGCACCCAATGGTGCATAGGGCACTGAATTAGTACACCAAGTGCAGTGAATCTTGATCAGTTGTTGAGAAATACTGTAAATAATCCATATTCCGTTCCATCTCAACAGAGACGAGAAGTTTGGAGGGAATATGGATATCTCGTTTACAGGGCTTATGACCTGGCATTACAACATTTTTCAAGTATTTGATATCCATATCTGCCATGTTGTAATTATTAGCCCGTAATGGGTGAAATCCATTTTTTTGTCTACAAGTATTTGGACACACTCAAAATGTTGTTTATAATCCATATTCCGTTCCAGAACTCTTCTGTTGAGATATAAATATTGAACTATGTGATTATCTATTAGAATGGCATCTTAAACTACAAACCTTTCAGTAACTATTAAAATAATATTTATTTTTACATTGATGGCATGATTGACAATAGTCTCAGCTATATCTTGATACTTGTGAAGTTCCATGGCGAACATATTGTCCAAGGTGAATCTATCTGGGGACATGTCGAACTGTTGTCCTGATGAAAAAATACAAAAAAAAATCACCAAATTACAAAAATACAGATAATGCTTAGAGTAATGACGCGCAGGCTATAGAGAGGCCCTTTCGCCGTTTCCCATAGAGCGGAAGCGTTGCACATTTTTTGTTAGCGACAACTTCACTCTGCTGGCGGCCATTATTATTTGTTTGACAACAGACGCGTAACGGTCACTTTCGTCGCTTTGCTAGTAAATAACGTGGATACTTCCTGATTTTAATCATCAAAAACGGCAATGGTGAATTATTGTAGTATGCTTGGTTGTAGCAGTAAGAGTGTCAAAGGTGTTACAAAGAGTCACATTTCACAGGTAATTGATTTCGATAAATAATTATTTTGATTTACATTGATTTTGGCGTATATTGTCCTAACATGGGTATTATTTGTATAAAAACTTTCCTTTTATCAACATATTTACATTATTTACCAGTTTTTCTAATTTAGGTGATCAATTTGTAAATTAAAGTATGTTTACTGTTGATAGTGACAGTTGATTACTGTCGATATGCCAAGGCCGCATTAGGCATTTTTTGGCATTTGTTTTGCTGCAAACTATAGCCAACTTCGTGTTTGACAATCATAGAATGGTTTTTGACCGTTAGGGCCCCTCTATAGCCTGCGCGTCATTACTCTGTCATTACTCTAAGAGATAATGGGATAACTGCGCTTTAAGTTGGTAGAATTGTAGACAATAATACAGCGATGTAAATAATACAACTCGTTCTTTACCTGTTTTGGCCATAAGCTCATTCCAATGGCGATCCCTCATGGCTTCGTTCTTTAGTGAAACCATCAAGGGAATAATGTTCTTGAACTGTTTCATTTTTGTGTCGAGCATTTGACCGGCGGTCATTGATCGCACGACTCTTGGAAGCTTTCTGTGTGGAAAAATAGTACAATAAAGAATTTTGGAAATATAATAAAAAAAATAAATTAAATAGCATTTTTTTAAACAACATTTTTAAAAATGAATCCAAATACTTGTAGACAAATTACTGGATTATACCCATACTGGGCTGATATCAGATATTATTGATATCCCAACCGAGACAGAGAAACTCTGGAAACGAATGTGGGTTATCTAGGCATTTACAGGGCATATGACCTGTCATTGGCTGGGTTAAGCGGCCACTTGACGTACTACAACATTCCCCATTCCGCCCATCATCTGATAACCATGTATGATAATTTTTTGGAACTACTATATATTGAAATCGTCTTCGTCAGATGACACCAGCACCTCGTCAGATGATCTTATCTATCTTCTCAACAGATGTCACTATAGGGAAAAAAATATTAAAATCTGTCGAAATACCAACTCGCATGTGGATTCTTCTGTACAAACTCAACATATATACAAGTTTCAAAATTTTTTTATACATGGTTATCAGATGATGGGCGGAATGGGGAATGTTGTAGTACGTCAAGTGGCCGCTTAACCCAGCCAATGACAGGTCATAAGCCCTGTAAACGCCTAGATAACTCACATTCGTTTCCAGAGTTTCTCTGTCTCTGTTGGGATATCAATAATATCTAAATTACACTTTTTTATCACATCGCCGCCCATGTCAAAATCACCTTTTTAAATATTTTAAATGCAAAAATGTAAATATAACAATACTGCTAACTTTTCAAAGTATTGAGTTATGGAGAATTGATTTTCCTAAAACCCCATCTTCATCACCGTAAAATCAGTCTATAAAAATAAAAAAATAAAAAAACAAGAATAATAATTTAAAAAATACCGAAAGTCTTTCAAGAAGTTCTCTATCCCGTCAATCAGTTCCTGCGGCTCGAGGTTGACCCATAGCGTCTGGACCAGGCGTCGCGGGCGTCGCGCTGCCTCTTGAACAGCTCGTAGATGAGGATCAGCCCCGCATAGTCCGTCTTGCAGCGCGCAAACAGCGAGAAGTCCGCCAGCGGGTTGTCGAACAGCTGCTCCGCCTGGCACAGCACAAACCGCCGCGCCTCCAGATCCTCAATCATTTTGCCATATTTCTGCGACAAACCATAAAAGATCGAACTTTGTTTTTTAAGAAACGTCTGAAGTATAACTATCTCTCCTCAAACCTCTAAAACATCCTTCATTCATCCTCTTCCCTATCCTTTTCCTTTTCTTCCTCTTTTTCATTTCCCAGTCATATTTTAGTAAGTATATTAATTTTGTAAGTAATGCTATTATTATTATTATTATGGATAATTTACATAGCGCCGTTTTCGTTTAAATATACCTCAAGGGCGCTTTAAATATTGAATTCAACGGCTCGGGAAATTTAAGATGAGTGAAAACTCAATTTCTGAGTAGAAAATACCATTATCAAAATTAATCAAAAGATTTTGAGAACATGTAGGTCTTAAGTTTCTTTCGAAACATCACTTCACTCTCACAGTTGCGCACTTCTGGTGGGAGAGCATTCCAAGCCACAGGGCCCGCAACCGCAAAAGCGCGCTCTCCAAATTTTGTGCGCTGATTACGGATCGGTACTAAAACCCTGCCTATAGCTGTAGATGTAGCTGATCGAAGTGTGAGACGTCTCTCAGCTAGTTCATCTGGAATGCAAAGCTCTTTTAAATACTCTGGAGCGGCATCATGCATGGCTTTGTACATTGCTATGTACCTTTAAAGTTGTGTCTTTCCACCAATACTCGGTACAATAAAAATCATCACTAAATAACTGAGGGTTGGTTGGAAGATATTGCTGAAAAGCAATATGCCGGCCTTGTACTTTTGCTGTGTAATTGTACATGAAGTTTTAAATAAATAAATAAAAGAAGGTTGTTGGAGCATTGGTGATGATGGAAATATTGGATCAGGTGATGGAAATATAGGATCAGGTGATGTAAAGGAGTGGCCTGGTTCTTTGAAGATCTGGGCTTGGAGGAGGAAATATAGACCAGCCGGCGATACCAAGTGTTGGGTTGACATTTGAGATGGGCGGTATTTCATACAAAATTTAATCAATGTCAGTTAGCTACTGGTATTACTTCTTTGCTTCTGTGCGCGTTATCCAGCGAATATATAAGGAACTAAATAAACAGACATGGGCGGACCTCGCTTCTCCATTGAATTTGATAAAAAGAGGATTTTTGAACTGTATGTTGCTTGGGCGGTATTATGGTAAATACCACTGATGAGCATTCTAGATTAATGATATCCGTTATAATGACATAGATGGAGAAATCCTTGAAAATGTAGAAAGTATCAAATATTTGGGGGTACAGATTGATTCTAAATTATCTTTTACAAAAAAAATTCAGATTACACAATAAAAAAAGTGGCAAAAAAGTTTCTTTATAAAGAAAGAATTAGAAATAAACTAGATCAAAAGATATCATTTCTAATATACAAGAGTATAAGACTTCTGCTCATTTATATTATACCTTAGTAATGAAGGAGAGCTAAAAAAATTAAAATTTTTGCAAAATAAAGCCATGCGAATCATATTGAAGTGCAGTAGAAGAACAAACATTAAAAAAATTATTAAACTTTTGAATATAATGTCAGTAGACCAAAGAATTTAATATAATTTAGCTAATGAAATTAGTAAAATTGTTAAAGGGATAATTCCAAGATATTTACAAAACAAATTAAAGAACAATGACGTTTTTCATAAAAATGCAACAAGAGTTTCAAAAAATAAGTCTATGTAAAAAATTATAAATACTAAATAAATATTTTAAAAAAATATATAAAAAACATTTTTATTTTTTTATTTTGAATATTGATTTATTTTACCTCCATGAGGTCAATCCCAAGGTCCATTCTCTCCCCGACGGCTCCAGGTCCTTGGGTGTCAAACTCCTCCACAAACTGTTCCAGGATGTTGAGGAACTCTCCGATCTCGTTGACAGTTATCTTGGAAAACTTTTCCTTCGTCTTCTCCAGCTTTCCTGACCTGAACAGGGAAGATCTGTAAAGCGTTCCCCCACTCTCTTTCCAACCTTAGTGCTAAACGCACGTCATCTTCTTGTACCTAGTAAATAAAAAAACATATTTTATTAAATTAAGCACAATATCACAATTTGACATCTCAACAGAGACGAGAAGTTTGGAAGGGAATATGGATATCTAGGCGCTTACAGGGCTTATGACCTGTCATTGGCTGGGTTAAGTGGCCACTAGATGTGTTACAAAATTCCCCATTTCACCTAGTACCTATTTGATATCCATATCTGCCAATATACAGTAAAATAGCGCGACGCTTCACATTTGAACACTCTCTGTCATCCATTGAGAAAATTGCTAAGCATTTTAGCAGAAACCATTATGATTGCAAGTGAGATTCTTACCGAATTATATCACCTACTACGAAACACCTAAAGATGAATCTACAAAAATTTGGACACACTCAAAATGTTGTTTATAAGCACAATATTTTCATGTAAACAAAAGATTGAATAGTTAAATATAAGATCGGACTTGTAAACCAAAATTTTCTTTGAATGCAGAAAAATCAAACGAAAAATGGCAAGAATTCGAGTGCAATCCGTTTATCAATCGGATAATTAATAACAAAGATACAATCAAATAAAGTTTAATTTAAGTAAATTTTTTGATGTGTGATGTTACCAATCGTATGTGGAATAAAAACTATAAATGACTGTATCTCGCTTATTAATTATCCGATTTACAAACGATTGCACTGATGGTTTTGTGATTTTACGTTCTATATTTCTGCGTTCACAGAAAATTTTGGTTTCCTAGCCCATTACAAGATACAAATAGGTACACTTACTGTAATATTGTGCACTTTTAACGTTTCGAAAGTCTCCTGCATAGTTTTGTACATGACTTCAGCACTAATCGTCATCTTCTGTACTTGCGTCACAGTCGACATTACAAGTTTGAAATCCTCCAAGCCTTTGATGTTTAGGTTTATGTTGGCTCGCATCCTCTACAAAATATAAAAACGAGATATTCATGTTTTATTGTAAAATGCCGCCAGCATCGGTGCATTCTCCAGCTTAAATTATTTATTTTTTTAATCTTATAAAAGCTCCCATTAGCAGATTAAGTAAAATTGTACAAATTCTAACTAAAATGCAGTTTTTAATTTTTTCTTATTTGTGAATACTATTAACTAACTAACCATCACGCCATTTCCCCGAAGGGGTAGGCAGAGAGGATAGAACGCCACACCACTCTGTCCTGGCATACTTCTCTTGCTTCCTCCACATTCATACATCTTCTCATGCTCGCACGTCGATTATTCCGACTTCTTACATGACCACTTTCAAGCACTTGTTTTACTTGATCATGCCATGTCTTTCTCGGCCTTCCTCGACTTCTACATCCAGGCACAGTAGCATCATATATTTTTTTAGCCGTTCTTTCATCATCACGTTCGCTCTACATGACCGAACCATCGTAAAAGACTTTTCTTAATTTTGTCGAAAATGCCTTGCATTCTGCTCTAATTTCGACATTTGTGCACCTATCATAACATAGATTTACATTCACTCATTCGCCTGAGAGATCGCATTTCAACTGCATTCAATCTACTTTCATCCTTATTTTTCCAACTCCATGCTTCGCTTCCATACATAAGGGTTGGTACCAGAACTCCATTATGCACTGCCAATTTTAGCCTCTTTTGATAAGCACTTATTAGATACTACCGACTTTAAGGCACCATTGATTCTGTTACCGGCACTAACCCTCCTTTCAATGTTCTTGTCCATATTTCCATCACTAGTCATGAATACTATTAATTTGACTAAATAAATGATATTTTTTTAACAATTTGCAAAAATATACATATAGAAAATAAATTCAACTTCGTACTCGATTTTCTCGAAAACCATGGGTCAAATCAAAAAATTTATTCAACAAAATTGACTCCAAATATGACGTAGATTCACTGGTTTCCCGCTTGTACATCGAGTTTTGTTACACCATATACAAAAATCTTACATCTATATCATCCATCATCTCATTCATCCTCTCTCTCGTGTTGAGGGCGAGGAACCCCCCGAGGATGTTCTTCCAGTCGTTGGCCTGGCCCTGGATGTGGCGGATGATGGGCCGCAGGTTCACCCTGATGGGCCAACGTCCACAAACTTCACGTGCCCGTCAAGGTCCTCCACTATGTTCTCGAAGTACGTGAACTTCTCGTCGTAGCTGACGAGCTGCGAGTGCTTCTGGGCGAACTTCTCGCAAGTCGCTTCCTTGTCAACTGACCACAGGGACTTGTACTTGACCCATCTGAAATAATTGAGATATAATTAAATACTAATGAGGGAATCCACTGTTTTCTAAAGTATTTTTTTTCTATAAACTTACTATTTAACTAAACAAAAAAAATATTTTTAATATATTTTTTTATAAGTTATTGATGAAGATACGATTTTTTTTAAGTTGCACATTTCAAATACCGCGCTAAATACCAACTATGTACTAACTGCGTCATTTTTGCAGGAGTGACGTCATAAAACGGGTTGTTTAAGGCCATGGTATTTCTCCAGCCAGTAACAAAACTGTCAAAAATCTATGCAAACTGACGCGGGAAGAACCGATAAAATATACCGTCGACTTAACTGTCATATACTGTTAACAGCTGTTCTAGAGAGACTGAATGGCGGCCATCTTTTTTGCAATAGAAGCTTGTATGTATATTGTATTCCATATTAAAATGCCATGGAACGCGGCTACGGGGCTTTAAAAACGGAAACCGGAAACACTACACTTAGATACAAGGAGTGACGTCATTGTTTAAGATTTTGAAATGAATGCTATTTTCAACATTTTTTATTAATTTTTGCGTGCGTTTTTGGGATATTTCATCCCACTTCAAAATGTTTAAATATTCGCGTCTACACGAAAGCATTTTTAAAATTCAATTCCGGCTAGCAGTGGATTCCCTCATTAGAGCTTCAAATACATGACAGAAAAAGGCAGAGTTCAGAAAGAACTAGGAGTGCGGCTTGGAGTAGCGGGCGCCGCATTCAACAGTATGAAAGCTGTCTGGAAATCGTGAGGCAACGACACAGCAAACCCTTGTATCTACTGTCATCCGGCGAAGGCGTTTCGGCTGTCTAGGCTACTACTACGTATGCCCGCCCGATAGCCTTAACCATGTCACCAGCCTACTTTACAAGGCATCTGGTTCGTCCCCCCCCTCGGAGTCCGGTCGACAACTTCTCAGCATTGCGTCAAGCTGCTGGACAGACTTGACTAAGGAGACAAATAAGCATAGCGAACCGAAGAAGAGACGCGGCAGAGAAAAGATAAGAAGACGAGAGAGAAACTAAAGAACGAGATTTTAAATCGGATACGGAATACAATTTTGTGGTGTAGGGGGGGTAGGGGGGGGTGGGGTCATTGTTTAAGATTTTGCAGCCGAATGCGGCTTGCAAAGGAGGCAGTATGTGATTCCATCGTGCGTTTTTGGGACATTGTCATCGGATATTCAAAGAAGCAGCACCACAAATACACCACCAACTTAACCAAGCACCCCCAATACAGTCCCAATTCGGCAACAGTGGGATGGGTTTATTCTTACGAGCTTAAATACCAAGTACACAACAAACATTGCATTTCCATAAAAAAAATCCCAGGAGTCCCCCTCACCCTACCCTGAAGCCCCCGCTCAAAAAATATTGCATCAAAACTGTCCACACTACTCATGGGGGTTTACCGCGGTTCCAAACCCATAATTCATAACATAAAAAGCTGCTGTCCACGCCAGAGAAAGTTTTTGCCACCTTGGCACTACACATGGAGCCAAATCAGACTTACCTGGAGTAGGGACCATCTCGTACCACAGGATTTGTAATTACCCTTGGTTTGACTTTTGAAGTAAGACCGGCTTAAAGGAAAACCTACACAGAAAAATGCTCTGGCCATAAACATTACCCGCCAAGGCAAACCGGTGGAAAGGCCTATACGAACGAAACAGTATTTTCCAATTCCGTGATCTAGTATTAGACCTATTTTTCAAAACATCTCAATTCGGGGGCCTAGAACGTACTCTTGGGGGAACCCAATTCTTAAAATTTTAAAATTTTTTTAATTCAAAAAATTTTCGAAAAAACTGCCACATTAATTTAATAAAAGAAAGTTATAAAACGCAAGAAAGTTGGAGGGAATTATTTTTTCGATTGGCCTGGAAACCTGAGTTTTGTGGAAATCATATTGTCAAATAGTCCAGAAGTGAAAGATTAAATAAAAAAATGTACACATGTTTGCATTATTAAGAGCATAGTGCCAAGGGCTTCCAAAAATTATGTAAATCGCCAAATTAAGAAGAAAGGGGATTTATACAATGGAACATTCTTTGGAACCTAATTGATTGCTTCTAAGAAAAAATCTTTACTCTGAATTTAAAGAACGAGAACCATTAAAACAATCGCGGGATCACGTCCATAGATTGTGTTAGAAAACAACCATAGCATTCCAAGTAGTTCTTTTTGGTCAAAAAGTTTCAAAGTGACCTCTCCCCTGAAAAAATATTTTATATATTTTTTACACGAGAATGATTTTAGAAAGTAGAGAACCAAACATTAAATTCCTCAGGACACATCAATGTATTTTCCGAGTAACCAACCCCTGCAATACATTTACGCGAAATGAAGTGAATTTCTTTATTAAAGTTTAACTTTACTTTGGATTTTACACATTAAACACACAATCGATCATGACCAGCTTCAACAAATAAAAAGTTCAGCGACATCCCGATCGGCAACTTTTAACTCTCGGCCAAAAGAAAAAATTTAAGGAAAAGTTATGCAGGGGTGAAAACATCAGTTTTATCATTAAATGACAGGCCCCCAATAAGCTTAGAAAGTAACCAACGTAAATAAAGGACAGGGCACAAAAAAAAAAAATATCCTAAATCACTGGTTCTTGGTAGAAAATGAAACGGTACATTTCACCTGCCCTATCATATTTCGTTGAATTCAATTTAAAATAAAATTAGCAAAAATATGAAGACAATTGGCGATTAAAGGCCCTTCAATGTTTTAAAAATGGGAACAATGGAAAATGGGTTTTTTTGTTAGACGCCAAAGAATAAAATCAAATACTTTAAAACCTATACTTGACCTCAATAAATTTTACCGTTAAAAAACATTCAAAATTTTTTTCCTTGTGTCCACTATAAGTAATACCACCCGATTAATTCATGTTATGAAAGTCTTGCTGTTACCTTTTCTATGTGAAGTCTGAGGTATAAAGTCTTTAAGAGCTATTCCGAATAGAGAACTCGTCCCCGAAGAACAAAAAAACGTATTAGCCTGACGAAACCTGGAAGTGCAAGACATTAGAGCACCTTGTTTTTCACAAAGGTAGAGGAACATACTATAAGATTAAAAAAACCGTGAATTGTTTAATTTTTGATTTTTATGTGGAATGGTGATAAATTGCCAATGAATACAGCAAATAAGACGATACAGGGAACGAATTTGTCCGCCCAATCTCTGATGAGTCGACTTAATACCCAACGCTGCTATGCAATTTGTCCGACACACAAAACATTTCGTTACTGTTCTTACCACGGCTAGAAAGGCCACAGCACCACCCAAAATGAACAGCCAAACGCGTTGTCTAAATGTTTCGTTTTATTGCTTTTCGAATCAATTAGCGTTTTTGTAGTAAATAAATGGCATGGTTTAAATTGAATGCTCGCAGGTGCGTTAATACACTTTATAAAACTGATTATTATGAAGTTGACTTACTGAAATGGCTATTTTACTACGTAAATACTTAGGTAAATAATGTAATGTCCCGTGTAAGAAGCAAAATTTATAGCCTGAATTTGAGTACAATATTTAGAAAAGTCGACAAAATAAATTAAACACAGGTGGCAATTGAAATTCAAAAATTATATTTGTTTTAAGTGGCAAAGGGCTCGAAAGCATTACTTTTCAAAATGTTGACACTTACTTCTGTACATAGATATTGGCGTTGGTAGTAATTCTGTAAGCTGTGTCCTGCAACAGGGTGACATAGTCTCCGATATCAGCCACGTACATGGCGTCATCGAAGAAGCTGAATGTCTTAAACTCATTTGTATCTGGGACCCTTTGGGGAGGACAAGGAAGGCACATTCCTTTCATCCATCGAGGGAATGAATTCAATCTTTAACAATAAGTAATTAACAGTATCATAAACTAAGACGTATCAGAAAATAATCACGTTTTGTTGGAAGCGATAATTAAACATGTATTTCTAGCTAGAAATAAAGAGTTTATTTAAAGGATTAATGTCCTGTACTCTTAGAGTAATGACGCGCAGGCTATAGAGAGGCCCTTTCGCCGTTTCCCCAGAGGGGGGGGGGGGGGGGGGGGGGGGGGGGAGCGGCAGCGTTGCAAATTTTTGGTTAGCGACAACTTCACTCTGCTGGCGGCCATTATTATTTGTTTGACAACAGACGCGTAACGGTCACTTTCGTCGCTTTGCTAGTAAATAACGTGGATACTTCCTGATTTTAATCATCAAAAACGGCAATGGTGAATTATTGTAGTATGCTTGGTTGTAAGCAGTAAGAGTGTCAAAGGTGTTAAAGGAGTCACATTTCACAGGTAATTGATTTCGATAAATAATTATTTTGATTTACATTGACTTTGGCGTATATTGTCCTAACATGGGTATTATTTGTATAAAAACTTTCCTTTTATCAACATATTTACATTATTTACCAGTTTTTCTTAATTTAGGTGATCAATTTGTAAATTAAAGTATGTTTACTGTTGATAGTGACAGTTGATTACTGTCGATATGCCAAGGCCGCATTAGGCATTTGTTTTGCTGCAAACTATAGCCAACTTCGTGTTTGACAATCATAGAATGGTTTTTGACCGTTAGGGCCCCTCTATAGCCTGCGCGTTATTACTCTAAGCCTGTACTCTTGTTTATTCAGTGAGGAAGACGCCACAAACAGTTGACTCAACCAAATATTTTGTTGAGGACGTTTACAGTCAGAATTTTACGAAAATCTGTTATAGTGAGTACAGAAATTCAGTGAACAAAATTTTATTTTTGGATATTTTTGAAAATAAAATACTGACCTATTGACAAAACTTTTGACACTGCGTACAATGATATAGTATACTTCCACAGGTGCGGGGCTCATGGAAACATCAGGAACTTGAAGAACAGCGTCTACTTGGAAGGTGCACACGTTGTTGTTCAGATTATCGTTGAAATCTTTCATGTTTTTAATGCAAAAACTGGAACAAAATATCATTTGAATAATTTCATCATCATCATCATACCATATCCGCTCCCTATGTGGAGCATAAGGAATCCACAAACTGCCCTCCAGGCCAGCGATCGGCCGCCAGCTCCCGTGCATCCCTCCAAGTCGAGTCCACGTCCCGCAGCTCTGACGCAAACTGCCGACGAATTGTCAACAGTGGACGACCAGGACGCCGAGAACCTGATGCCATGTAAAATAGGCAAGCATGGTGGCGGCTCGCGGGAGGCATACGTAGTATATGGCCTAGCCAGCCGAAACGCCTTCGCCGGATGACAGTAAATGCCAAGGGTTGTTGTGTCCGTTGCCTCACCTCTGTGTTCCTTACAAATAATTTACCAATAAGCAATCCAAAATCATAAGATCTGATAAGATAAGACCAAATTGCTTGATTTGCTGTTAAAACATCAGCCTTATAAGGGAAAAGACCACAAAAGTGGTAACTTACAACAATGAACAACCCAGTATTGAAAAATACAGCTTCTTACCCGGTGTTCTCACAAGGAATCAAACCAAGAACCTCTGATATGTTAAGAAAACGGTATTACGAGATAAGCGTTTCGAAGGTGGCCTTCTCCCAGTAGGCGTAGAAATTGGTCATGTCCGGGCAGCGGGCGGTGTTGGTCCCATGGACAATGTACTCCAGCTTCATGAGGACCGGACCGATGGAGTCGTAGATGCGGCTCATCACTCCCACCTGGCGGGAGCGGTAGTTCTCCACCTCTGAGAAGTAAACCTGAAAAAATGGAATATACATAAGAGAAAATCTACCGTAAGTCCAAATCCATGCAGAGAGTCTTGGAGTAGAAAATTCTATGATGTATCGCCGGGAAAAATCTGAGGGACAGGATTAGAAACGCCCAAATTCGAGCAACTTGCGAAATCCAGGATGTTGTCAAGCGGAGAAGAGAAAGACAAAGAAACTGGCATGCACGCGTTGAGAGAATGGACTATAGTAGAATAGCCAAATCCATGATGTATCTCTGCCCACCTGGCCGCCGACTTCCTGGATGACCTGCAAAAAGATGGAGGGACGTTGGGAGTCGATATCCCAAGAGGCAGCATCGAATAAGAATAATACAGGCCCTTAGGTCTATCTTAAAAAGAAGAAGAATAAAATCTACGGTTTAGGTCCAAAGCAACTATTTTATTGCTCTTGACAAAATTACAATCTATTATGACCCTTAAATTAGGTCTAACTTTCTTAGTCTAGGACCTTGAGACCCTTACTTTAATGAGGGTAAGGACTAACATATCCACTGCTATAATATATTTCCTCATAAGGCGACTTCCAAACCATCAAAAAAACTTCATGTTGGGCATATTTTTTGCCAGTGTTTTGTCAATAATAATTTACTCCAGTATTTAAAAAACGATAATGCATATCTTGCTTTGCAATTTGTTTTGGTTTTGACATTTCTACAATACAATATCTTTAAATCATACATAATCTAGGAGGGATAGAATTTTCCAAAAATTCTGTCAAACTTTAACCTATTTTATCCGATTCCATGCTTCACTTCCATTCATGAAAATTGGTACTATCACTCGTACACATAATATTTAGTCGCAAGTTCAAAAATAAAATAATAAAACATACACACCTTGCAAGGATATTTAAAGGTTTCATCCAGAAGTCCCGTTTTCGGATCAATAACAGGATCTGGTACTAGGAGAGGAAACAGGTTGAATGTTCCCATAGTTTCTACTTTGTCTCCAATTTCCTTGTTTATCATCTGTATGTGGTCGTGTATGCTCTTTAGAAAATTCATCTCTGGAATAAAGAAGAAAAATCAATCAGGCGAAGTCTCTAATTCAACAGTGATTAGGGTGAAAATCAAGTCGATAAATAATAAAAAGTCAATTTACCGATTCCCCTCAATGTAAATTATCGTTTCGTGGACATCGTTTTAAGTTTATAGAGAAGAGGCCTTGCACACTCTTTACTCTAACACAAAACACACTCATACAAACCACACACATCCACTTTTTACTAATCACTCATCATAATATAAACTACATTAACTGTGATTGTTTTGGATGTTAGTTCGTAGAACTCCATTTTATAGGTAAATACTTGTATTTAATTAAAACACAAAGAATTCTACACAGGTTTTTTTATTATTAAAAACAAGGTGACGCGTTTCATTGTATATCACGCGTATTGTCAATAAACTTTCTTTCATAAAATATGTATCATAAATTACTTTATAATATTGTCCTTAATTATTCTAGGCCTTTCCGAAGTACCTACTATTATTGTGTGAAATCTACATTACCCTTAATGCCCCCCCTCCTAATTCTACCTGTATAATAAGTTGCAATTTTTGTTAGTATATAAGAAAATCCATATATTGATTTTAATCAGTGTTTTGATAATGTCCTTGTAAGACGAAACGCGTCACCTTGTTTTTAATAATAAAAAAAACCTGTGTAGAATTCTTTGTGTTTTAATTAAATTATACAAGTATTTACCTACATTAAGGGGCTACTAGGTCCACCCTTTATTAATTGTAAAATGTAGTAAGCGCCCGGATGAGCGCTCGTTAAAACACGACCAAAATCCGATCGAACGTCGCGCCGTTTGGTTTCATTATTATTTGCATCGCGTAGGTATACAAAAAATACACGATAATCTTTAAAATGTAGTAAGCGCCCGGATGAGCGCTCGTTAAAACACGACCAAAATCCGATCGAACGTCACGCCGTTTGGTTTCATTATTATTTGCATCGCGTAGGTATACAAAAAATACACGATAATCTTTTTCAAATTTAATATAGTAAAATCTACGGAATTTAATATAATCAAAAATCTACTAATGTTTTACAAAAATTTTAATCAGATAATGCACTAGATATATACGTATTCTTTAATACATTTTTTTTAAAAATCTTATATGTACTGTTTTTGTGTTATGCATCAAATGTTATTAAAAACAGGGGGTTTCTTTAAATTAATTGTGATTCAACGAAATATTTAAATAAAAATTTAGTCAGAAAATTCACTAGAAAAAGAATTAATAATTACATCATATTTTTTTCATTTTTATTTAGTGAACCATGAAGTACAAGGGAATTTTGCCCTGACGTACATGAATGTATGGGGGACCCCAGACCCTCGCCTTAACTGTGGATTCTTGTAATTGGCTTTAGAATTATTTAATTGTTATTAGATAATGATCATTGTAATAGCTGTTAAAATCCTTAATTAATAAATTAATGTAAATAAATAAATATTCTGGGCCTTTAGAAGGCTATCCTGGAAATCGTGTATAATAACTGTTTCGAAGGTTTCAAAGTTTGGTTTCGAATGTTGGATAAACGTATTCTAGTTGGAGGAGATTAATTTGAACAAGACACAATAAATTTGGAAGAATAAATGTTTTTCTTTGTGTTTTACTAGACTCATCGCTTTTTGTACAGAATAGTATATTAGCGCATTACTTGTTTTACAGTTGTCGATGAAGCCGGTGATGTCCAGCGAAGACCAGGGGATCCGCTCCAGGCCGGGCTGCAGGCGCTGCTCCACGCAGCTCAGGTGGCTCCTGGTCAGCTGCAGCACCGAGGGCCCCATGCTGTCCAGGATGTGGTTGTACGTGCTCGTCAGGTCCTCCAACATCTCCAGCTCGTAGTACAGCCGGTCCTTCTGCATCGCGCCCTCCTTAATCGAGTCGGGCATGCAGAAACCTACGAGCATTTCACAACTTTTATATTCAATGCAATTGACCAAATAGAAAGTAGGTACGATTTAAAAATAAATCAGTGTCCATTGATCGAGGAAGGCCGAGAAAAACATGGCATGATCAAGTAAAACAAGTGCTTGAAAGTGGGCATGTAAGAAGTCGGAATAATCGACGTGCGTGCACGAGAAGATCTATGAATGTGGAGGAAGCAAGAGAAGTGTGCCAGGACAGAGTGGTGTGGCGTTCTATCCTCTCTGCCTACCCCTTCGGGGAAATGGCGTGATGGTTAGTTAGTTGGTTATGTCCATTATGCACCTGGATAGGGATCGCCAATATAATATGTACTATGTGATACAAGTGGATACGAGGTCAAGACTAGCATTCATTTATCAACATTTTCCCTTTCAATGTAAGGATTCTCCAGAATTTTTCATATTTTTGTTAAAGGCGATTCTTGCCTGATAATTTCAGCTAAATCATCATAATCATCATACTATATCCGCTCCCTATGTGGAGCATATGGATTCCACAAACTGCCTCCAGGCCAAGCGATTGGCAGCCAGCTCCCGTGCATCCTCCGAGTCAAGTCCACGTCCAGCAGCTCTGACGCAAACTGCCAACGAATTGTCAACAGTGGACGACCAGGACGCCGGAATCCGATGCCTTGTATAATAGGCAAGCATGGTCAAGGCTTTCGGGAGGCATACGTCGGCCTAAATGGTTGGACAATAAATGAACCATAGTTGGCAGATAGACGTCTTTTTTACTCATATTTTTACACTAACCGAGTGAGTGAATTGGGAATTCTCTAATATTTAAAGATCTACCTATGTATATTAACATATATATCTAGAAAATCTATATCATCATCAATCATCTCAGCCCGTTGAGGTCCACTGCTGGACATAGGCCTCCCCCTGCCGTCTCCACTCCTCCCGATCCTGCGCCGTCCCCATCCACTGTCTTCCAGCAGACTTCCTGATGTCGTCCACCCATCTCATCGTTGGACGTCCTTGAGGCCTCTGGTTCCTCGGTCTCCACTCCAGAACGCGTTTCGTCCATCTGTCGTCCGTCATTCTGGCTATGTGACCGGCCCATTTCCACTTCAACCAAGCAATTCGCTCCACCACGTCGCAGACCTTTGTCTGGCGTCGGATCCAATCGTTCCTTTTTCGGTCTCTTAATGTTATTTTAGTAAGCATAATTCTCTCCATGCTCCTCTGTGCAACTTGCAACTTATGGGAGGATTGCTTGGTCAGAGTCATTGTTTCCGCGCCATAAGTAAGGACGGGCAGAATGCATTGGTTGAATACTCGAGTCTTGAGTGAGTTGGGAATGGAGCTTCGGAATGTGGAATTTAGCTTTCCAAAAGCCACCCAAGAGAGATTTATCCTCCTATCCACCTCGCTGGTCTGACTGTCTCTGCGAAATTCTATAATATATGTGAAAATATGTACCTAGAAATTCCATAATCTCAGCTTCTGCTATGACTTGGAACATGGCTTTCTTGGAGTTAGTGGCGTACTGAAGATTGTAATCCAACATTATACGACCCTCTATCACATCGTGCCACAGTAAAGGTTGCAATTGGAGCTGAAAAAATTATAATCGTTTAGGTGAATGGTTAAAATTCAAAGAATCAATAATATAAAGTGCATTCCAGAATTAAAAAAGGTATAATATATTTTTTGAAAACCTGGTTATTTGCTCTACTGGGCGCTCTTCCAATTTCTTTATTCGATCTAATATGTAGCTGTTTCTTTTCTTGCATGCCTGAAATTATTTGGATAAATCTTAAGGATATCCTGTTGTGGAAAAAAAAATATGCTACAAACGTTTATTTTCAAAGAACAGAAAGATAATTTCTGGGTTTACCCGAATTATAAAAAAGTAAGTTATGGACAGTTCGGGCTGTCAAAAAGTAATGATAAAGTGAAAACCGAGCAGTAAATTCATTTGATAGAAATAGTTTTCGTTATTGCTGTGGTATCAGTTAAAAATAGTCATGCTATGCTACTTCTCTGTTGTTTTGTATCAACTTTGACTCGATAAGTAATTAAGGTGAATTATATGGGTGCTTACTTCTCCTTTTAGCCTCCTGTTGAATCCTGAAAACATCTTCTGGCTGAACAGAAGCCTCAGAGAGGATGGACATCTTCCTTTTGGCTACATACTCTTCACCGTCTTGGGTCAGGCGGACGGACGAGGGGCGAGATGGTTCTACAAACAAATAAATTAGTTAAATCTTGACAGACTTTGGAGGGTAGTCCCCGTCTGGTCACCCCATTTGCCTGAGTCCCTCGGGGCTGCGTTTCTGGGGACTGGCGTGGGTGTTCCTTGCCGGAGTCCTTCCTTCTCTTCTCTTTGCGTATGACTGTGACTTGTTTTGGTTAGGATGTGGATAGGGTAAGGCAGGGGACGCATGAAATAGGTCCGCCAGGTAGAATTACTAATATCCCTATCACTGTAAATTTGGGCCAGCTCCTTGAGCAGGTTGGGGTGAATGTGTTTATGACAATCTTAGAGCCGAGACAGTGATAGGCAATGAAAGCATTTGGTCGCGTATTTAACCTTCTTTTCTTCCGCTTTTTCCAGTTAAAACTGAATCTATTAAATTTCGCGGATTAGCTTTAAAAAATTGGTAGAGTTTGTGCTGGACTGAAAAAAGACTCAATAGTCTTTAAAACGGTCTAGGGAAAGGGGGGGAGACTTCGGAAAATGGCGTGATGGTTGATAAATTTAGTTAAAAATGACAATATCTAAGCTTTTTAAGAAATTTACCAATGATTAGGTATTTAAAGAATCTAAACTATCTATTGTACTTCGTTTCTGTTGAAATATCAATCAGGATTTGAGGCAGCTTATCAAAGTTTTAGGATTTATAAGCACAACAAGATTACTAAATTTTCTGTACTATTTTAGTATCTTATGTAAGAAATCAAAGACTATAAAGCGCTCTTTGATAAAACCACTAGTAAGGACGCCCAATAACAAAGAAGAACAACATTACAAAATACTTAGGATTCCTCCGTACCGGAACCTCCGTAGTCCAAAGTTTTATGCACCATGCCACCACGGAGACTGCTGTATAATATAATAATTTGAGCAAGTAATTTGTTTTACCTTCAACTATTGGCGGTTTTTTAAAGGTAACTTTGAGGATTTTCCGCTTCATTCCGTTCTTGATAATCGGCACAGCTTCCTTTAGCCAAGCCTGGAATGTGGATTCTTCATACTCCTTCATCACTTTCATGAGCTCTGTATACTTGGCGAAGGCTATCTCCCTTTGCTCAGAGTCCTCTAGTTTTTTGGTCTAGAAATAAGAAAACCAGTCAAACACGTAAATAAAATTGACTTCCGCAATGGTGGATAATCGTAAAAACATAGGTATACTACTACTACTACTAATACTACTTTCTTTTAGTTCCGGATTCGGCAATTTGTTCCGGAAATAGGGTTAAAACGGAACTCTCATCCAAGGCATCATAATATCTTAGTTAATGGTTTTCCATTTGACAAGTACTGAAGGCCGGCTGGCCATAAAATGCCTAGAACATACACTGATTGGGTGCTCGAACAACAGAGTTTAGATGACCATTGATGAGGTTTGTTTTTTCTTGGAGGATATATCGACAACAAAACATTGTGGCATCTAGATCACTGCCTTATAAATACTTAGCCAGTTTAGTAATGAGATAAGGTTCATAATCACATTGTTGAATATGTTATAGGACTTCCTCAGCTTGTTGGAGAGTATTCGGCACCAGTAGATGGACCCTGACATCGGTGGATGGTTGTACAGGAGAGGTGGGCTATCCCGTTTGGTCTGAAATAATAATTTGTATTGAAAACCAAGTCTTATTAGTAAAATGAATATTGTAATAATTACATTGATTATTAACGGCTAACTCACGTGGAAAAGTTCGCTGACTTGTTCAATCTCATTAGAGAATTGCTGCATCACCAAATCAAACTTTGTAAGGAGTAATTCGTGAATAGATTCCCGGGTTTCCATATCCACAAATCTTAGCAGCATTTCCAGCGCTTCTTCGGATGTCCTAGAGACAAATGTGTACAACAAAACGATCAAAATTTGACATAAATACTGTCTCAATAAGGCTACTGTCTGTCAAGGGATATGGCTGCATAATAATCAACCGGGCATTCAACTACCCAGACTCCCTAATTAAGATGAGCGAAGACCGATCTGCGGTGCCAAGGCGAAAAGGCGGTAAAAGCAAAACTATACTTGGCCCAATCGTACCTAGAGGGCTTATTTTTTTGGAAATACAGAAAATCCAGCTAACGTGAGTCTTTTAGTTGCCCATATTTTACTTTTTCTCTAATCGAATCTTGGCAAAGCAGTACTATATTAGATATTATTGATATCTCAACAGAGACAAAGAAACTCTGGAAACGAATGTGGGTTATCTAGGCGTTTACAGGGCTTATGACCTGTCATTGGCTGGGTTAAGTGGCCACTTGATGTATTACAACATTCCCCATTCCGCCCATCATCTGACAACCATGTATGACAAATTTTTGAAACTTGTATATATATGTTGAGTTTGTACATAAGAATCCACATGCGAGTTGGTATTTCGACAGATTTTAATATTTTTCCCCTGTAGTGACATCTGTTGAGAAGACAGATAAGCATTTTTTTGGCAATCTAACTTTATTGGTGTAGGTAAGGTTCATCCGAACTTTTTTACTTATTAGAAGACTCCTGAAGATGTCTCTCCAATTTTTATTTCCTTAAATGGTTGTCAGATGATGGGCGGAATGGGCCACTTAACCCAGCCAATGACAGGTCATAAGCCCTGTAAACGCCTAGATAACCCACATTCGTTATCTTTGTCTCTGTTGAGATATCAATAATATCTGATATCAGCCCAGGATGGGTATAATCCAGTAATTTGTCTACAAGTATTTGTATTCGTTCAAAATGTTGTTAAAAAAGGTACTATATTGTTTGAAATATTATTGATGTATTTTTACCTAAGCATTTCGAACGATTCATCGATGAACTGCCTCGCCTCTCTTTCTAAGATCAATACTTCTCTATTGACTTCGTCCATGATCTCGTCCCAGTTCTCCTTATTGTCCGGAATATAGAGGCTGAAGTCCACAGTCCTGATGGGAAATATAAGTTTGTTGACCCTGACAATGACTCCCTCTATTCTCGGCTGGTCCCCTAATAATAGATTTTAGTTCTGCACCGAGGATGTTTTTGAATTCAATCAGGGTCTGAAAATCAGGAAAATACAAATATGAGATATTGGAAAAAAAAACTTTTGGTTGTCTTTAAAGTCGGTTTACGGACGATAATTTTACGTAATAACATCATAAGAAAACATTGATGAAAAATAGCACACTTTTATGAATTGAATTGAATTATTATTACTGAATTATCATTATTTTGTATAATACAAAGCAGGAGTTAATTGAAAATTAAAAAATTTTCCATATTTTTTTTTGTTTGTTTTTTCTTTTTGTGTGCTGCTGCTGTCTCCCTTCTAATCGGACGCATCGGCCGATGGAGCGGAAGAGAGATAGATGCGTCACAAACCGCACGACCGTCTCCTCGATCTTCTTCCTCGTCAGCATGTAGTTCTCCCGCCAGCTCAGCATCATGACCCGGGCGGATACGGCCAGGTCCAACACTTCCGCGTGGGATTTGCTAAGGACACCCAAATGAAACAATACTCAAAAGAATACCTCGACAATATTTCATTTATTGAATTGACATTCACTTTGTAACACTAACTTCATAATTAATTGCGATTGATTGATGTATGGTAATGAAGCGTGGTGTTGGAAAAAGAAGGATGAAAGTAGATTGAACGCAGTTGAAATGCGATCTCTCAGGCGAATGTGTGGTAAGACTATGTATAATAGGTGTACAAATGTCGAAATTAGAGCAGAGTGCAAGGCTGAGATAAGCATTACCGACAAAATTAAGAAAGGTCTTTTACGATGGTTCGGTCATGTAGAGCGAATGGATGATGAAAGAACGGCTAAAAAAATATATGATGCGACTTTGCCTAGATGTAGAAATCGAGGAAGGCCGAGAAAGACATGGCATGATCAAGTAAAACAAGTGCTTGAAAGTGGGCATGTAAGAAGTCGGAATAATCGACGTGCGGGCATGATAAGATGATAAGCCAGGACAGGGAAGGGTGGCGTTCTATCCTCTCTGCCTACCCCTTCGGGGAAATAGCGTGATAGTTAGTTAGTTAGTTTGATAAAATAAAAACTTTGCTATCAAAGTTACTGGTGTATTTATTCTATAAAAACATAATTTTTTCACTATGTTTTGGGAGTCCAGTTGTCCTATTGACCAGTGAAAAGCCACTGTCTGTCAAAGTGTCTTTTCAACAGTCGATGGGAGAACTATACTCTCAAAAGTCATGATAGTGAAATTCTACATTTATAAAATAGCACTTACGAGAATAGTGTTTTGACGTCGAGGTAGATTTCAATCTTCTGACAGAGGCAGAAGGCAATCTTCTCAAACAGTGGCACCATGTGGTCATCGTTACAGTAGAACTTGGATAGTACCCACAGCATGTTCAGGCCTTCCATCATTGCGGGGATGATGGTTGTGATTGCCTTCAAGTCTGAACTGAAAGTCACAATCTAAGGAACAATGTTAAAGTGTGTAAGTATAATATCATTATTTAAGTTCTCAGCTAAGGAGAAAGACCAAGGCATTCATTCTTAATCCTGTGAGTCATGGAACGGGCATAAGTTAGCATGGAAGTTTTTAGATACTGAAGAATAATATATTAAGCCCACTTTATATGGCGCAGTTTACTACACAGTTTTCTGTGCAGTCTGAAAACGGTCCCGTATAAAGCTAAAACTGCATGAAAAACTGTGTGCTAGTGTCAGATTTAAGCTGACATGACAGTCAATGTTTTTTTATGTAAACGTTAAAGTAGACATTGGTTTATTGTATGCTTTTAAATACGTAAAAAACCAATAACATATTTACAATATTAGCTAAATATACAATTTCCTGAGAGCAAACATACGATAATAACTTACAATCGCGTTTCAAAAATACACATATTTAGCGTGTCTTTTGACAGAAGTTTGACAGACTGCACAGTTTTCTGAACAAGAAACTGTGTAGTTTTCTGAACAAGAAACTGTCTCATATAAAGCGGGCATTACTCTTTTCTGAATCCTATCCATAAAAGTGTCTATAAATTAAGTTGACATAATTTCATCGAATGTTTTCAGTAATTTTTGACCATCTAAGGTAAAAGATTTGGCTGCCTACGTCGTATGTGATCCTGAAGAATTAGTTTTTTTCAATACACTGCATAAATATACTCACAAAATAATAATTGAATTGCACATATTATGGAAGTACCCAAAAAATCAAGATTGAAAAAAGGGAATGTCATCGTCAAGGAGACTAAAGCTCTTCTATTAGCTATATAACTACCTGAAGTAAAACATAAGTTAGTGCTACTGTCAAAGGTGTACAAACTGCCGAAGCCGCTACTATTGCTGTGTTTTGTACATACCCTGAAGTATCTCATGAGAGCAGAGAGAAAGTTGGAGTTGTCCCGTACGCTCTTGAAGCGTACGTTATAGTCCTGCATCTGCAGATGGAACGGTCCCAGGCTGGGGGACGAGGCCAGTTTGAGCGCCTCCAGGATGTGCTGCACCACCGGGGACTCCAGTTGCTGCCGGAGCTGGAACATCCGCGTATCCTGTACTTGCCAGAAGTGGCACTCCTCCACGGGGGTCTCGGCCACCAGGTTCTGGAGAAGGAATACAACTCTATAGAGCGCTTGATGGAGTAGTACATTTATACATAGAAGGTTCCAGGTTAGGGGAATGAAAAATTACTGACACAAATCATCATCATCTCCGGTGCTACAATCCGTTGAACGCTTCCAAGAAACTAAATCTCTCACATCTGTCTCTGGCTGTTTTATTCCAGTTCTGGCTCTCAGTGTCCTGGACGTCCACTGTTGACGATTTGTCAGCAGTTAACCTCAGAAATATAGGACGTAGACCTGACTTGGGAGGAAGCATGAGATCTGGCAGCCGATTTCTTGTGGCTTGAAGGCAGTTTGTGGAATCCATATGCTCCACATAGGGAGCAGATATGGAACAATGATGATGATGAAAAATACAAACCTTGAAATCACTAGTATCATAAACGGAAGCGATAAAGTCAATCCACTGAGTGACTCCATCTTCCATTTTCTGTACAACTTCGGGGATCTTGCTCAATTTCCTGGCGGACTTATTTTGCTCGGTTAGTTCCGGTATGACGGGCATTGGCAGGTGAATGTCACCCTCAAGGTGCTCAATAGACCTGCAAGGCAATAGGTAATCTGATAAAAGTAGAATAATGAATGGATAACGTATGATAAACAAAAAAAGTACTAATCACCAACAAAGAAATATCCAGACAAAAAGCTCCAGAGACAAAAAACAGGAGAAACCTTAGAGTAATGACGCGCAGGCTATAGAGAGGCCCTTTCGCCGTTTCCCATAGAGCGGAAGCGTTGAAAATTTTTGGTTAGCGACAACTTCACTCTGCTGGCGGCCATTATTATTTGTTTGACAACAGACGCGTAACGGTCACTTTCGTCGCTTTGCTAGTAAATAACGTGGATACTTCCTGATTTTAATCATCAAAAACGGCAATGGTGAATTGTAGTATGCTTGGTTGTAGCAGTAAGAGTGTCAAAGGTGTTAAAGGAGTCACATTTCACAGGTAATTGATTTCGATAAATAATTATTTTGATTTTCATTGATTTTGGCATATATTGTCCTAACATGGGTATTATTTGTATAAAAACTTTCCTTTTATCAACATATTTACATTATTTACCAGTTTTTCTTAATTTAGGTGATCAATTTGTAAATTAAAGTATGTTTACTGTTGATAGTGACAGTTGATTACTGTCGATATGCCAAGGCCGCATTAGGCATTTGTAAAACATTGGCATTTGTTTTGCTGCAAACTATAGCCAACTTCGTGTTTGACAATCATAGAATGGTTTTTGACCGTTAGGGCCCCTCTATAGCCTGCGCGTCATTACTCTAAAGGAGAAACAAATAATTAAGTAAAAAACTAAAACCAAAAAAATAATCATACAACAATACATTAGAGAAAAGGCCCGCACCCAAACAGCCGATCCCTGAAGTTAGCCACTCTAAAGTGTACCGTGGCTTAAAAGGAGTTCATTCCTGAGATAGCAAACATGCAGGATCTACTGCAGGTTCTTGGTAAGCAGTTCAGTATTCTAAAGGCGTTATTATATTTATTGTATTTACACTATAGTTCGCATGCAATTAGTCCTAATCAGTGCCAGCTTCAAGTGAGCACATAAATTTTTTTTAGAATCTTGCAGTGTCATGATTGACAATTGCATGGGAAATATATTAGATTGTCTCCATAACCCCTTCTAACACGACATATGTTTACTATTACTTACCATTCGATGCTATCAATCAATAAACACAAGTCACCGCTGAACTCGGATGTCTTTGCCTGAAAATATTTGTCACCTGTTATTTGGTACAACTATTCCATTTTGTTATCAATACTTCAAAGGGTTGAGATAATGACTGATCCAACATCAAATTAAATCAATCAAACTTTTACCAGTGCAGGATCTTTATCTTCATCAAGAATATCTTCATTATGTGCCCCTTCATCGGGAGCATCCTCATTAGAAACATCCGCATTGGGAACATGTGCATTGGGAACATCCGTACTGAGGACATCTGCTTTAAGAACATCCACTTTAGAAATGTCTACTTTAGAAACATCTTCACGAGGAGCATTAACGATTTCAACAGCCTTTTCAGGACTTGGACGGGTCTCCTTTTTCTTGTGTTTATTTATTATTCTGTAACAAATAAAACAAATATTATCCCAGTGTTTGTTTGGGAATATTTAGACATCAATATTGATTTATTACACTAATGATGGTTGCATTTCAAACTATTTTGTTGATACAAATTATGCATTTCTGGATTGTTACTATTGTTTGTTTTATTGCCGATATTTCAGAGCATATTGCAGTGTCTATTAGGCTGTCGAAAACAACCCAAAAATACATAACTTTTATGTTGAAAGTCATGAAAATCTGATAATCTTGCTTATTTTATTGGTACCTACTCAACATAATTTCAAATATCTTGTTTTAAGAAGAAATACAGAAATGAACATTCACTTCATTCTTTCCTCCAGCATGCAAGAAAACATTTTGGAAGTAATGGTACCACAACTACGAGATAAAATAACTTTGAATATTTTAATATTCAACATTATCAAATCCGTTCACTAATAAATTCATTAAACGTTTGCTTTGCTTTGCTTTATGTTCAAACCAATATTTCCAAATAGACGATTTAAAATGAACTAAAAGTGCATCTTCGGGTCCCGTTTTTTAGATGATCCAATGATCATGAATATAAAATGTTAAAGCTAGTTCCAAACTCTCTTAAAGCTGTCCAAAGTTGGGAAAGTGTAGTAGGTCACTTTGTACTACTTCAGACGATTTTACCAGCACTTGGATCAACAAATAATTTGGCAAGAGTGTAGAACTAACATTATACATTATACCTGTTCTCCGCCAATTCCATTCTGGTTTTGGAAGCCATCATCCTGAAGTGTGACGGCTGATAATAGTTCAACTTCGACATTTCCGTCTCTATGGCCGATGTCCCTCCTACGCTGGACAGCGGAGGTTCCTCCACGGTTTCTATAGACAACCGAGCTTCGCGCATTTGGCTGTTTAAGAGGTTTGAATAAGACTGGAAGGCGAAATTATGAAAAAATTAATGCAACGAATTTGCTTTCAAAATAAATATTTTTTGCCAACACATTGTTACGCAAACTTTATTCCTTATTCATTTAGTCTTAATTTAAATGCGTTGTATAAACGAACAGTGCGGGAGTCTTAAAGAGGTATCTAGTGATATCCACTTGCTTCATTTAGGAATAAACGTGGCAAAAACGTAAGATGTTTCTTCTTCTTCTTTCGCCAAGTTTGCTTCTATATGGATCATGCAGACATCACTAGATCCCTCTAAGAGACCCTGTCGCCAGAGAACACTGTTGCCACGACAGAGATATTTACTAACTAACTAACTAACTAACCATCACGCCATTTCCCCGAAGGGATAGGCAGAGAGGATAGAACGCCACACCACTCTGTCCTGGCATACTTCTCTTGCTTCCTCCACATTCATACACCTTCTTATGCACGCACGTCGATTATTCCGACTTCTTACATGCCCACTTCCAAGCACTTGATCATGCCATGTCTTTCTCGGCCTTCCTCGACTTCTACATCCAGGCACATGCGCATCATATATTTTTTTAGCCGTTCTTTCATCATCCTTTTCTAGACCTTTCTTAATTTTGTCGATAATGCTTATCTCAGCCTTTCATTCTGCTCCAATTTCAACATTAGTGCACCTATCATAAATAGTTTTACCACACATTCGCCTGAGAGATCGCATTTCAACTGCATTCAATCTACTTTTATCCTTATTTTTCCAACTCCATGCTTCGTTTGCATACATAAGTGTTGGTACCAGAACTCCATTATGCACTGCCAATTTAGTTTCTTTTGATAAGCACTTATTAGATACTACCGACTTTAAGGCACCATTAATTCTGTTACCGGCACTAACCTCCTTTCAATTTCTTTGTCTATATTTCCATCACTAGTGAACATGCTGATATTTACCCCTTTGAGAATCAAGTTCATGGCCTTCAAGAACTTTGAGTTGGACGACCCGGCAGCGAAGTATTCCGGCATCATCAGATTGGCGGACATTTCCGTGAGTGGCGTCGGAATGGGCGCCTCAGACAGGCGGAGGATGTACACAAACTTGGTGTCCACGTTGGCCTCTGATGGGATCATCTCACCAAAATGGCCCACCAGAGACGGTAGCTTCTTCATCACAGGAACCCATCTCTAAAACAGATTAAAAGATTTTACAGTCAATAATCAAAAGTTTGTAGATTTGCACAGCTATCAAAATACAGATAATGCTTTTCTTGGTTACTATGCCGCGTTTGAGGGCTATGTGTTGTCGACGTCTTGGAGCACATTGCAGTATGCATCTTCTGGGCTGAGTTAATAAGTTAAACATGAAATCACGGATTTTTCTCGAATGAATCCTTAATTGAAATGATCAAGATATGATGCATGTGATGTACCAACGCAGTACGCTATGCACCATAATGTGCGGATAAGGGAAAAAGTAGTACAGTTATCTTATATTCTGTGGGTAAACTTCAAAAGTTGTAATAAACTCACGAAAAAAAATCATGGTTTTGTCTGTCATTTTAAATTCTCTGACCTAAGATTGCTCATGTATAATACCTACCATAATACCCCTCTATTCAAGGCCTAAAATGTGTATACAATTATTATTTGCTAGTTTCAAATAACATGAAAGAATATTTTTGTACATTACTAATTTTTAAGATGTTTGTTTTAATTTACACAGAATAATTGTGGTTGAATGTGTTCTCAATAGCTTTTTTTCTAACTAGAATATACCTGGGCGCGTAGATTATCTTCTATTAGAACCCATGTAAGATAGAAAAATAATTGAAAATAGTGAATATAGTTTTACCATTACGGTGTAGTATTCAACAGTTCCATCAACTTCAGGGTCGAGATCCGTTGGAGCTGAAAAAATCAATGAATTTTAAATTATGTAAATCCTGCAAAAGCAAATCAACACAGCACAAAAAAGATGCCTTACGTTTTGGAAAAGATAATTCGCTGAAATGTGGTGGAGGCTCGGGTTCTATGGATTCTACTGACTGTTCAGGAACAACTGTTGCTGCCTCCTCATTGGATCCCTCTTCCTCCCCCTCTGTCGACTCCTGAATGATCATGTTCAGAATGTCGTTGAGGGTCTCTTCTGCCACGTCCAGTGCTTCCCCTTCTTCCATTTCGTCTTCCTGTTCTTGGTCCTCTCCCCCTTTGTCTTCCTCCTCTCCTTCGTCTTCTCCTTCATCTTCTAAGCCTGCTGCTGCTTCTGCTTGGACCTCTGCAACTTCTACGACTGGTGGCGGTTCTAGGACGACTTCTTCTACCACCAACACTTCTATGGAGGGCTCAATGACTGGAGAAGGTTGCTCGGGAATAACTGGATACAAGAAATATTACGTTTTTGTTATATCATTTCAACTAAATGAACTTCTTATCGATTTATTATTTAAATAATTGATTTGAAGAAAAACCCGAGTGATTAATTCACAACGCATTAGCAATTTTTGCTTATTTTTACTTCAATGAATTTACTTCACCTGGATCAGGGGTGGATTCAGCAGCATGTTCCTCCCCTTCTCCCTCATCTACTATGGTATCGGGGTCTAGTTCTGCGGGTGACTTGGGGGTTTCTAAAAACAAGCGCATTTCACATCAAATCACACAATATTTAGATTCATTTGTCTGTAAGATAAGAAAAGTCTAAAACAACTGTACAAAATATCCCCTGTATTGCAAAAAACAAAATTTTCTGCACATAATATCATTGAAAGTTGGGGATCTCCGCTAGTTTAATGGCAAAGTTCGGGAATAACCCATTCTTATATAAAAGAAAAAAAGCCTCCATATGGTGGCATTTTATTTTTGTTCTGCTGGATAATAATGAAAATAATAATAATTTTTCTCACCCTTTCCTTTTTTGCCACCCTTTTTTTTCTTTTTGAGCAGCGGTTTTGGGGATGGAGGACGAATCCCTGTATACAAAAATTTACCACAAAATTATCACATATCTAGTTTGAAATTCACTTTACAGTTTAACAGGTGGGACCTTCGTAGTGTAGTGGATAAGATACTGGACTTACGACAGAGGTTCCGAGTTCGGTTCCCAGTGAGAACACAGAAATAAAATAATAAAAATTTAAGGTTTTTGTTGATCCCTTTTGTTATTGGGCCTTTTGCTTAGTTGAGGTGGTTAAAACAAATAAATATTTGGGATGTGTTTCAAGATTTTCTTTCGTTTGCACTGCACAATCTACAACTAGAAGAAGTCCATTTTAATGGGCCTCTCAGAATCTAAACACATTTAGATGTTTGTTCAATCTGCAGTGTCCAATAAGAACCCTGGTGATGACTCTCACTTGATTTTTCATTGTTATTAAGTTTCCAAACAGTTTTAGGCTGATCATGATCGTGTATATCTCATGCACTAGCGTAATCGTAACCCTGCGCCGCGCCGTTAAGGTGATTTCTCACAAAAATGGCAGTTAGTAACTAACTCACCAACTATCATGCCATTTCCACGACGAGGTAGGCAGAGAGGACACTTTGTCCTGGCATACTTTTTAAAATATTTTAAGTATAAAGGTTTCTGCTAAAATGCTTAGCAATTTCCTCAATCGATGACAGAGAGTGTTCACATGTGAAGCGTCGCGCCATTTTACTGTATATTGGCAGATATGGATATCAAATACTAGGTGAAATGGGGAATGTTGTGATACATCAAGTGGCCACTTAACCCAGCCGATGACAGGTCACAAGCCCTGTAAACGCCTAGATATCCATATTCCCTTCCAAGCTTTTCGTCTCTGTTGGGATGTCAAATTGTAAAACCGGTGAACCGGGTTGTGGTCTAGTGGTAGATTCGAGGATTCCGGATTAGAATCTCTAGGTTCGAATCCCACTCCAGCACAACTTATTTCCTGCTTTCTGGCACAGTTATTTCCGACTATTTGAAAGCAGCCCGAAATTGAAATATTTGAGTATATCATAAGAGCTCAAATGTTTCTTTTCTATTAAAAAAAAAAAAAAAAAAAAAAAAAAGCATTTGAGCTCGTATTATGTACTCAAATATTTTGATTTCGGGCTGCTTTCAAATAGTCGGAAATTACTGTGCCAGAAAGCAGGAAACAAGTTGCGCTGGAGTGAGATTCGAGCATTGAGATTCCGATCCGGAATCCCCGAATCTTCCACTAGACCACAACCCAGTTCAAAGTCTTCCCTTGCATCCACATTCATACATTTTCTCATGCACGCACGTCGTCTTTTCACATAATCACTTTCCAGCATTTATTGCACTTGATCATGCAATGTTTTCCTCGGCCATAGTTTAATAAGGGAATATGGATATTATCCTTGGCTCTTCCCAACCGACTTTTTACTAGGGATGCTAGGCTATCAGTCATTATGGAGGAGGAGAGACGTCCATTTGGGTGTTCACCTTTTTCAGGTGATTGGCGGTCGCATACTTAACTCAGAAATTCTGATGGATGTAGGTCTGTTCGTACCTGATAATTATCTTCGACAAAGACAGCATCGATTGTTTTACCTGCCAATATGCAGAACCAACCTGCCAATGGTTATGCCTGTTGGTAGAGCAATCTTGTTACTTAATCGCATCACCTCGGATGTCGACTTATTTCACGACAGTGGGTCTTCCGTTAGGAGAGCACTTTCTTATTTGTAATTACTACTACTGTACTACTGTAATTAATTTGTAATGTTACTTTCTGTTTTTTGCTATACCTTTAATATCTATTGCAGTATTATTTATAATTAGATATTATTGATATCTCAACAGAAACAGAGAAGCTCTGGAAACGAATGTGGGTTATCTAGGCGTTTACAGGGCTTATGACCTGTCATTGGCTGGGTTAAGTGGCCACTTGACGTAATTACAACATTCCCCATTCCGCCTGTCATCTGACAACCATGTATGACAAATTTTTGAAACTTGTATATATCTAAAGATGTAAAGAACAATCCGCTTGCGAGTTGTTATTTCGACAGATTTCGAATATTTTTAATATTCTTTCTCCATAGTGACATCTATTGAGAATATTGTTAAAGCATCTTATTTATAATTGTATTAAGAATGATTTGGATTTTTCTGTTATGTTCTTAATATCTTTTAAATAAATAAATGAATAATGAAGTGACGAAAGTTCCTTACTCCATTCCGTGACTTCCTTCTGGACCTGAATCAGCTTGTCTGTGTAGATCTTGTGCACGTTGAAGACCGCGTTCTCTGAGTTGGGCTCCGAGCCGGTGATGGAGTGGTTGAGGAAACGGTCCAACTTCTCGTGAAGGACCCCGTCCCGCTCTTCCATCATGGAGTCGAACAGCTCCAGGTTGGAGAAGCCGAAGTAGCTCAGCACGCGGTCGCGGATCCACGAGATGCGGTAGTCCATGGTGGCGGCTTGAAACAATATTCAACTATTTCAATGATAAAACTTTGTTTTTAAATACCTTTTTTGTTAATCGAACTCAAAATCGAGGCAACACGTGTCTCTTTTTCAAGGGTAAGTAGGTACAAGCATAAAATGAACATGTGTTGGGAGTTTGATTAATAAAAAAAGTACCTACCTAGTTCAAAACAAAGTATAGTGCTCTACCAAATTGTTATATCTTTTTTTGACTGTGTTGATTTAATTGAATTGATAAATTTTCGAGTTCCACAGAGAGCTACTAGGTATAATGCTTTGTTCCACAAAGAAAAAACCCATACTAACATGCATTTACCATAGTTTAAGAAATAGGCTAGCAATTATTGGCAACAAACTAGGTGATACCATCGATATCTTTCACACCAATGAAATGCAGATTAAACATAACCTTACAAAATATTTCCTTAAATAAATATTTTTTCATACTCTGTACCATAAGATAACAAACAATATTAACGACATTATTGTGTATCACCGAAAAAGTGATCCCTGTTCGATTGACTGTCTATAGTTTTTTTTTTTATAGTTTTTATAATAATTTTATTTTATTGTTTTTCATTTGCTTTATCTTAAAATCATATTATGTATGCCTGTATTATTATGTTAAATTATGTATGTACATGCGTCGCTTTGGTACTGATACTTACATTTGTTTTGTAAAAGCCCCATGGGCGTGAATAAATAAATAAATAATAAAGAATTACTACAAAGTGAGTGCTTCTAACATTAATTTCATGAAACAATATGATTTTTTCACAAATTATCAGTTGACTTGGGTCAAATTTGATTTTTCAAAAAGGAATTTTCATATTTTGTTGAAGCAAAGTTGGCAGTACATAACGGAGTTCTGGTACCAACTTTTATGTATGAATGGTAGTGAAGCGTGGTGTTGGAAAAAGAAAGACGAAAGTAGACTGAATGCTTTTGAAAGGCGATCTCTCAGACAAATTTTTTATTTTTTATTTTCTACATTATTTTAATTTTTGTGCCTTATTGTGTATTTTAAAATTGTAATGTATATTCGGTTAAAATACCATAAAATAATATAATATAAGTATATTTATATCATCTTCAATACATAAAAACAAAAAAAGAAGAAGAAATATAAGAATCAAAATCAAATATCCTTTGGATTTGCATTAAAATCCCCTAAAATAAGGACATGATTGACTTCCTTTTCTTCTATTGCAGAATATGATTTGCCTAGCACACCTGAAAATTCTCCCAAATTGTCAGGTTGACTCACAGGCGTACACATTAAAAATTAAAACATTCCGTCCCTTACATAGTACTTGAAGTCCTATGATCCTTGGACTTAATTAAAGTATAAATAAATAAATGAATTCGTTTTTATTGTTTATGTCTACAGTACTACTTTATTTATTACTACTTTTTCCGGCGAAGGCGTTTCGGCTGGCTAGGCCATATACTACGTATGCCTCCCGAGAGCCGCCACCACGCTTGCCTATTTTACAAGGCATCAGGTTTCCGGCGTCCTGGACGTCTACTGTTGACAATTCGCCGGCAGTTTGCGTCAGAGCCGCGGGACGTGGACTTGACTTGGGAGGATGCACGGGAGCTGGCGGCCGATCGCTTGGCCTGGAGGTAGTTTGTGGAATCCATATGCTCCACATAGGGAGCGGATATGGTATGATGATGATGATGTTTGCATTCACGGCTAAACGCCTTTTATAAGATACATAACAAACCATATGTCTTAGCATACTTCCCTTTCTTCCTCTGCATTCATACATCTTCTCATGCATGCACGCCGACTTTCTTGACGTTTCGCACGGCCACTTTCAAGTTCTGATCTCTGATATAGACGTGTCTCCTAACATAATATTGACATCTAATAATATCTTCTAAAACCCAATTATGTTTATTTTACATAGATAGGCTATTTTCTTCCGTTCCTTGTCAAGTCCTAGTCCTAGGAAGATTGAGTTAATTTTGACTCAATCTCAACAATCCCAAAGGGAAACAGAATGATTTAAATATCTTAGATAGTGGAAGATAGATATTTATAGTACATAATATTACGGGTGCAACATCGCCTGCTAAGAAAAATAGCATGGATGATTGGCCTCGAGAGGGGAGACTACAATTACGAAGAAATGGAGTCGATGTTAAAAATCTCAACTCTACAAAAACCTAGAAATAACATTGACTCCATATTTATGTTTAAGTTACTGAATGGCTTAACTGATGTACCATCGTTACTGGAACAAGTGACATTCAATGTACCGATCCGCCGCCGCCGGTTGCGAAATAATGAAGTGCTGTTCCTCGAACAGCACAGCACAAACTATGGCTTGCATGCACCAATGTCCCGATTGTGTCGCATTGTAAACCAACTCGAGACAGGATCTGGACTTTTTTGCTGTTAGTTTTTCCAGATTTAAACAATCACTAAGGTAGACCAGATCTTGTCTCGTGGTAGTTCTAATAAATGTATACTTTAAATTTTGTCCTAGCTTTTATTTCCTTAATTGTATCTTATTTTAATTGTACCTGTGTATATATGTGTAAGAATAATTTTACGTTTGAAATGGACTTAAGTCCGTAAACAAAATTAAATTAAAAAAAAAAAAAATGCAAGAAAAAATTTTGACAGCTCTCTTTAAAGTATAAATACTGGAAATTGGCTTTGTTTATACCTAATACTTAAAATATAATATGAATACTTACTCTATTTTGAAGTCTTACTTTGAACTCACATCCTCCATCATTAAATTATGCATTTGCATGAATTTAACGTCAATTTGTTATAAAATTCTAACCGTATTGTTTTATCAGAGTTTTGTTATGTTCATTTTGTTTCTTGTCTTCGATTTTCGAATGAAACTTAACACTTTAAGGTCAATAAAATAAAAAATATTAATCCAAAAAATGGTTATGAGTTATGAGACTACTGTCTGTTCACAGTTATTTTACCTCTAACAATGAAAGCCCCACCCTTTCCCTAGACTGCTTTAAAGACTATTGAGTCTTTTTTCAGTCCAGCCACAACTCTACCGATTTTTTAACAAGCTAAACCGCGATTTTAAGATTGTTAGTGTGATAAAAATACGGATGAATTTACGATTATGTACGCGAACAAATGCTTTCATTGTACCCCCTACCACCGTCTCGGCTTATGTATTATAATTGTCATTGTTTCCATCACCCAAACCAACCAGAGTCGGCCCAAATTAACAGTGGTAGGGATGTTAGTTTTCTACCCCGATAATTATTTATTAGTAATTACAACCACCCGTGTGGAGACTGGTATCCCGCCTCGCCAGGCCCCCCCATCCCAGACATCCCACCCGTGCATCCCGCGGTCAGGGTCCAATGGAGGGGGGATTAGGGAAAAGAGGGGAGGGGACAGAACGCATGTGTGCATCTCACACTATCAACCTTATTTTACCTCTAGCTATAGCTCTAGTTTTTTGGGATTATCTGTGCTATGTTTTTTTTCTTCTCCGACGTTTCGGCCACCGTTGCAGGCACCATCTTCAGGTGAAGTATGTGTGATGTAAAATGTGGTGTGTTTATCTACTTGGAGTTTGTACCGTGTCGCAGTCGGCAGTAGGTATTTTGGTGTTTGCGTGTAATACTGGAAACCACGTGTGTTTGCGTTTAAGTCCGTCATCTCTATTAATGTTGTTTGGATAATCCCAAAAAACAACACAAATAGAATCATCACCGACCGTGAAAATCTACGCACATATTTATTAATTTTATTTTAATTTACCTCGACACACTGCGCACTGTAGCTGTCAAAGGTACAATATGAACAGACAGTAAATACTAATATTATAGACATGACAAAATGGTTCCGGGAATCGAACCTGGAATATCCACGGCATGATTTCACCATATACTTCATACTCATTACACCATGAAAACCATTTTAAACTTTATTAATAATAATTTTTTGGAAATAAAATCGCATTTCTTTTGTACTCTCAGTTTTATTTCTGGGAGTCAATGTGTAAACGGTTTCCATAGTAACGAAAATTGTTTTCATTCCTATCAACCAATGGAAATGCTGGGATTGTTTTATGGGTTGCTAAGTAAAGTATTCAGTGTTGACAGAAATTGAAACTTAGGGGAAACCATGGAAGTAGGTATTAATATTAGGGGAGAATAGGTATAAAAACTACTCCCATACAAAAACTTGAGGGAGTAAGCAATGCTTATTTCTATAGCAGCCCTTGCCACGTTGCTAGGTTACTATTAAAACGGGGTGTGTTTTTAGCTTCGACCAAGAATTTCAGAGAAATGATATTCCATACTTGAAAAATACTACCATGTCTAGGTGTCTAGTTATCCTCCACGTCATCAATAGGCTTCTACGTCATCACTAGACATATACGTCACACGTTTCGTGCCCTATTGCCCTATTTGTATGGAAAAGTCCCTTCTGGTGAATTCTTATTCGAAGGTTTTATACACTTGTATCTTAAACTATGGAGTTCTTGTGTACCATAATTTATTTATCGTGTGGTTGGGTATAAATATCAATTATCACCAAAAGATCATTTTTTGTTTTGCGTAAAATAGCAAATTTAGATATACACCGTGTCCCACGATGAGACCGCGAAGCTCCGGAGGGTGATTGTTCATGGTATTCTGAGAAAAAAAATCCTTATAAAGTTTTTTGATCCGGGCATTTCCAATAATTAATTTTAAAAAAGTATTCATAAAAAGCGACGAGTGTAATACTGGCTTCTGTTTGAAGTGCTAGCGGCGGCGGGGTGGCGGTGGGCGGGGAGGAGTGGGGGTCCGCTCTGGTACGCCTTGTACGGACATTCAAAATTCGAATTTCATATCTGAATCTTTAGTTTAAGTTTCAAAAATATGTGATTTCTTCGCGGTTATTGGTGCAGGTCACGTGGTGTGTGAGCCAGTTCAAAAATTGACGGTATTACACGCCGTGAATTTTTATTCATATTTTAATAATTTTTTTAAGAAATTAGAATTGAGTTTTTTGAAAAACTTTATTAAGATTTTTTTCTCAGAATATCATGAATAATCACCCTCTGGAGTTTCGCGGTCTCATCGTGGGACACGGTGTATATATATATATATATCAATACGAAATCACAAAAAAATTCAGTGTTTTGTTTTCAATAAAAATTGTTTAATAATTTATTTTTTTTAAGACTTATGGGTTTGCTGAAAAACAAGAATAAAAACACACAATAATTTTATTTTTATTGTAATTTTTAGTTCAATAATAACTACAAATAGCATTATTTAATACAATCTTACATTACTACTGGTAAACAACAATAAATAACTTAATTTGTTTATTATTATTTATTTGTTTATAAAAATATAAATTAATCTCTTCACAGTCACCACTGATTGTACTATTGATATTTTTTTGTTGTGTTCAAATTACTGTTTAATTTTTGTTTAATTTTTAAATGTATAATCTGTACCAATATTTTTATTAATTCTTCACAAATGAATGTAGGGGTATCTATCATTACTATAACCCGTGAAAGAGTATAGTTTGGACGCCACAAAGATGGAGGGCTAGGTTTTAAAAAAACATTTTGAACGGGTAATTTATTATATTTTGTCTCAAAAATAATCTTGATTTTGTTGATTTTTTAAACTGGGGTATGAATATTGCGTGGTATTATTGTACCTTCTGGTGGGTATTTTAATACTTGTTTTAAAGTTTTTTTAAGACTGACGGATTTGTAATTTTATTATAAACTATATTTGACTAGTCGTTTGGATTTTGCTTTTACTAAAACGTAAACGAAACACTTGGTTTTATTTTAGGGTAACCGTACTCTTCTAACGGATGCGACTGCTGGTGAAGATTTCTTACCATTTGTACTTGGCTTGACAAGCCAGGATCTTGTAACCTTGCTGAATTCGAGAAACCAAACTGGGGAGCAGTAAACGCAGGAGTAAAAGGAACACCCCCAAAACCTGTAGTCCTCAATCTAGCGTCAAAATTATTCATTTGAAAGCCTTGGGGGCGCGGATTCTGGTATAACCCAGAATTGATCTGTTGATTTAGACCAGGAAATCCACCAGATGTAAAAACGGAAGAAGTCCTTTCATCATACGGTGGAATGTAAGCATTTTCGATATTTTGGAGACCTCTCGTAACAGCTGAGAGATAATCTTCTCTCTCATTGGCTGCATTGATATCGAACCCAAAAGCAGGAACAAACTCCACTCTCGTAAAACCGGGTTTAAACCCATTTTCTTGGTTACCAAACCTGACGTTTGATTGTTCATTTTCAAATCTGATATTATTTGATTGTAAATTTGGCTGTTGAATCTGTTGCGACTCATGGCTTAACGAGTTTTTGGTTGAAACAATATTATTTTGTTTCAACGATTCCACAGTTGAGCTCGGAACTTGGATTTGCTTAGCGTTAGTTTGATGTTGAAGATTAGCTTCATTAACATTCTGGTTTTGATTAAAATTATTAGAATTAGACTCAAACTTATTGAATTGCGCATTTTGGGAGTTTACGTTAGGTAAAACTAAATTGGTTTGTGGTTGCTGAAATGAATTCGGTACATTAGTTTGTTCATTACCATTGAAATTTTGCTGTTGAGAATTATAGATCTGATTATTTTGTTTAACTTCTTTTAAATTAGATTTCGTATCATGAACTGTAGACTGACCAGTGTTTTTTACAAAAAGCCCTTCAGTTGGTTGTACGTAATTTTGTAGGGTTCCCTTATCAATCTGTTCAGTAAATTGTCCTGTTCCAGTTTGAAGATTTGAATCGCTATTAAACGTATTAAATCTTTGGTCGGTAAATTGCTGCCCCTCTATTTTGGTAACTTGCACGTTAGTGTATTCTTGTGGGAACGTTGTCTGAGAAGATATGTATTTTGAAGCGAAAGTGGATTTTTGTTCAGGCAAATTAGTCTGTTGCATGGATTTAGTAAAAGGAGAAGGAACATTAGTACCACCAAACTGTTTTTGAATACTTAAAATCTGTTCATATTTATTATGAACAGGTAAAGCCTCCTGGTTGGATACAAACGAAGTCTTTGTAGCATCAGATCCACCTTGTTTAATTGAAGATTCAAACTGATTGTTATTCTGGAAACCAGCTAAACGCTGCCCTTGTGAAAGATTGGAATTTTCATTATTTACTCTATAATCATTTTTAGTGACTTGCTGATTGTAGTTTTGACTAACAATTTGCTGTTGTATTTTAGATACTTCCAAATGGGCGTTTGAACCCTTAACACCACTGAATTGAGATTGTATTTGTTGGCTTGTGAATGTATTTGTTGGTGGTGTTGATGACGGAATTGGTAGACTAATTCTTAATGTTTCATCTGAAATTTTAGCAGGAACTGTAGGTCCTCCATTATTGTTTTCTCTGTCAGGATATCCGGTAAACTGGTTAGAATTGTAGTTTGAATTGGATATTGGACCGGTGTATTGCTTTCTGCACATTCAACTCTTGTTTGTACTCTCCGGAAGGTTGATCTGTTTTAAATCCGGAAATATATGGGTTTGCATTTGTAATTTTACCCTTAGTAAAGTCACTGTTATCAATGTTTTGATTTTGGTGTTGTCCAGTGGATTGAATTTGTTCATAATTAGTTATGTGAAGTTGTTGCGATGGGATGGTGCTTTGAATTTTTTGGATTGTTTGCACAGAATATCCAGAAACCGATGGACCAGATGAATATCTATTAATTGAATCGTAATTTCCAGATACAACGCTTTGACTTTGGTTTGATTTTGTGAAATCGTTTTGTAATTGACTGATTTGTCCACTTTGTTGTTTTTGTTTGAACTGAGAGTCACTGTATACTATACCAATGTTTTGTTTTTGCTGAACATTACCACCACCATTAGATTGTTGCGAATGCTGAACAGGTAACTTATTCTTTGGCTTACCGAAACGCTGTTGCACACTGAAAAATTCTCCTTGATTTTCTTCATCGGTGATGGTGGTAGGTGAAACGCCAGAAGTGATGCGATATTGGTCATACTGTTCATCATAGTTAATAACCTGCTTATTACCTCCGCTTGGAGTTTGCACCCTTTGATTTTCGATATGATCTCGCGAATCTACGATTGTACTTTTGTAAGAGTGAAGCTGTCCCGTATTCTTAGTATTCAAATTAGTTATCTGACCTTGACCAGCGATTTGATTTTCTGGAACTTTTTGCATGAATGCTGCTGTCTCTTTGTTGAACTTTGAGCTAAAACGATTGGCTGCGTTCAAAGAACCAGTTTTACTATTTTGGTAGTAATTTTCATTGCTGATCTCTTGGTTTTGGAACGCGTTACCATTACTACCTTTCACATTTTCATTAATTGTTTGTTTATAAACTTCTTGCGGTGTGTTACCTTGGTTGGTTGAGCTGAACTTGTTGATATTCTGACGGATCGCTCCATTTGCGTTTTGGTTAAAAGCTCCTTGAGAGCTTTTGTACGCAGAAGTTTGTTTCTGTGTTTTTTCATTTTCTTGTTGAAATATCGAACTCTGACGTTGAATTTCTGCACCACCTTCGAAAGCAACCTGTAGATTAGAGAAATTACTTTTCATGAGAATTTTTTGCATTAGGCTTTTAGCAAAAGGTTCATTCATCATGCTTTTGATTTCACCGCTGTTATTTAATCGATTCACACTTTTGATTGAAATGAATGAATTAGCCTTCACCGCAGCATCTTGTAGCGCATGTTTTGTTGTATTATGAATGTGGATTAGGTATGATAGAAAGTTTTTAGGTACGCAAAGCTCTAAAATTTTCTCTTGACTGACATCCCCTTGAGGAAAAATATGTGCTGATAAAACCGGCACCAAATTGTTTCCAGGTTTGTTATTGTTGATATTAATAGAGTTAGTGGTATTTATTTTGGAGGAGGATATAGAATTCTGTTGAGCTCAATTGGTTATTATTTATATCAGGAACTTTCCCGGGGGTTTAAAAGTTGTCCAAACTTTCCTTCCTTTGGGTAACTCAGTGGGGATGAGTTAAATGATTTTGGGAATTTGTAATAATGTTTTTTTCGGGCAATTCGTTGCGAATTTTGATTTATTTTCAAATCTGGAATTAATATTGCTATTATACTGGTTGATTTGGGTTTGCCCTCCAGAAAAACGAGCCGGCAACGGTTTGTGAATGTTATAATTATCGCTTTTAGTATAATCGTTGTCATTTATATTTTTTATTGCACTTTGAGAGTTACTTTTAATGTTACTGTACGAAGTAGTAATGTGAGCACCTCTTTGAGAATTCGCCAGTACTGGAGAAGAAAAAGCATTGTTATTGGATGATTTTGTTAAATGTTGCTGCTGAGCCGAGTTAAGCAATCTACCATTAGAGGGATCCTTATGAGGTTTCACTAAAAAAACTACAAAAGGAATGGAACGAATGGGTAACACCGGAATATTAGAAATATTAGATGAGTTTGAGAAAGTTGATGCTGTGTTAGAATTATCATAAGCTTGATATGATGACTGACTATATGATTCCTGGTTATCATCACTTACCAAACTTTGATTTTCATCTATTGCCGGTATATTGATAGGTAAATTTACAATAAATGACTGAGGTCCTGTAGGAACTTGTGGTACAGTCAGTGTATACTGTTTTGCTCCTAGTATTTCTTGTCCCTGAACGGGGAATTGGGGATTTTGGAACATGGAAAGCATATCGTCTGGTGGGTTGTAGATCTGCATTACTGTTTCCGTGATCGGATAATCTGGTGGCAGAGGATTTTGTAATGGATACAATATCATTTTCTGAATGTCACTCATCATTCCAGGTCCAGGATTGAGGGTTAACCTGCTGTTAGTGATGAATCTTCCTGAATTCAGCCCAGAACACCGGACGTTCATCCACCAGTCACAAACTAAGACTTCCTGGTTGAAGAGTGTTCCGTTTGGACACAGAAAGGAGTAGAATCCTCCTGCTGCATTTGTTGCACACACTCTGAACACCTGGCATCTGGCTTCTTCATCAGCATAATAACCTGAAAAACAGAGAAATATTAGAAAACAAAAACTGATTAATATGATGTAGGAAAGAATTAAAGAAGGTGTATTTAAAGTAGATATAAATAAGTTTAATTTTTCTGGTTTAAGTCAAAGAAAGACGACCGACTACCTTTTGGAAAGGTCTAAGAACAATTATGCAATGCATTAAACCAATGGATGGCAAAAGTATCGGGAAATCCATATTAAGGTGGCAAGGTTGTGTATGAAGAAACAAAGCACCCATGGGAGTAAGAGGAGTTTCTCGGTCAAAACCAGTGGAATGGTTTGAAGCATAGAAGACGGTTATGATGTTTTACTTTCCCTAGTTAAAAAATGGTGTGTCATCGTAGATACTTTTATTTGTCATAGGTTAAGATCTCACCAGCATTCTTGTCGATGCAGTTGAAGTTGGTTCTCGGGATGGTGTTCAAGATGGGATAGTCTCTCTCCGGTTCTCCAGGAACGGAGAGTCGGATGTCCCAGCCGGCTCCATCGTCCTCCCTGCTGTAGTGGCCGCTGCTCCCGTGGCTGTGCTCATGTTGGCCGGCAGCCGCGACGACCAGGCAGAGACTCAGGACCCAAACTGAAATAGGATAGTAGATTATTGGATGATGATCAGGACGGGATAGTTTCTCTCTAGGATATCCTAGCCAGCTCCATCGTCCTCCCTGCTATTTAATTGAAATGATATAATGCATGTTGTTATTGAGCCATAAACATGGAGTTTGATGTTTAAGCACTCACATTTTGATACAAAGTAAAGCAATATTTTTTAAGAAATAACAATATTAATAAAAAACTGTTTAAAAAATAGTTTAAATTATCCATAGTTATTTTTATTATTATTACTACTCCTACTCTTCCTTATCCGCACACATTGGTGCATAGGGCACACAAGTGCACCGAATCTTGATCATTTGTTACATGAAGGCAAGATGATCAGTTTACGCTTCAGCGCCAGCGCCATACTACAACTACTACTTATTTGCCTTATCCGCACCCAATGGTGCATAGGGCACTGCATCGGTACACCAACTCACTCACTTCGTCATCACTAGACATCTACGTCACTCGTTTATTTACCTCATTTAATTAATAAAATATCAAAAAATTAAGACGATGGAAACACGCATCTGGTCGATATAAATGTGTTAAAAAATCATTGCTCTAATGTTAAATTCAATGGAGAGAATCGAGGAATACGTTTGTATGGGAAGCGGCCGCGAGTCACCTGGTGGAGTATGCTCATTAACAGATCCAAAATTCCTCCTGCTTGCAAAAGGCTTAATTTATTATTCCTTGCAAAAATAATTAGAATTCCACGAAGATCCTGACAATGTTATGGCCTACTATTTATATCGATTGATTTAGATTAAATTAAAAACGTTTTCCTTCTGTTAACTATAATGTTAATAATCTGATCTAAGCTGCCGACAGCGACCATTAACATTACAAGTTTATTGGGAATTAATGGAGATTGGTAAAACGTTAAATTGTAAATAAAATCAGTAGCCCAAATGGTTCTACTGTCGTTGTCAACGGTGGAAATATACATAAGATGCTTATCTTACGAATCTATTAAATAGTTTTTTCTTCAATCCGCTATCTATAATGTACATCGTAGTATGTGTATACAAAACTATTTATTTCTAATTGATTTCATTAACTACTACTACGACGACTTTCCCTTATCCGCACTTAATAGTCCAAAGGAAACTGTAATCATTATCATTTCAGCCCGTTGAGGTCCACTTCTGGACATAGGCCTCCCCCTGCCGTCTCCACTCCTCCCGATCCTGCGCCGCCCCCCATCCACTGTCTTCCAGCAGACTTCCTGATGTCGTCCACCCATCTCATCGGTGGACGTCCTTGAGGCCTCTGGTTTCTCGGTCTCACACACCAGAACGCGTTTCGTCCATCTGTCGTCCGTAATTCTGGCCATATGATCGGCCCATTTCCACTTCAACCAAGCAATTCGCTCCACCACGTCGCAGACCTTTGTCTGGCGTCGGATCCAATCATTCCTTTTTCGGTCTCTTAATGTTATTTTAGTAAGCATAATTCTCTCCATGCTCCTCTGTGCAACTTGCAACTTATAGGAGGATTTCTTGGTCAGAGTCATTGTTTCGACTTCGACATCCAGACACACTCGCATCATATATTGTTTTAGCCGTTCTTTCATCATTCATTCGCTCCACATGACGGAACTATCGACATTAATAATTTTGTCGATAATGCTTCTATATTGGTCTATTGTTAGCCTTCAAAATGTTACCAAGTAAATTTTACGATTATTTAAAACATTGGCATGTCCCTAATTTATTAAATTTATTCATTGATGATTAATAATTCAGGTCTTATAATCTTGTTTTATTTGTTTTCAATGTGTTTTGGGCCTATTTGGCAATGAGCATCCTTGGTAGTCGGGTCAATACAAGGTTTAAGATTGCATTAAACACACTTCAGTGAATTGATTTTTTTTATTTTACTAAGCTTGATATATTCAAGAATAATTAGTACTGACAAAAAAATAAAACACTTCGAAACTTGAATACAGCAGAGCTTTCTAATTCTCAGATCGCCTTTGAAACAAAAACGGCCAGCTCTTTGTTTAAAAATATCGATAAATTTCCGGACCAGGAAGAAATAAAATATCAGTGACAGGTTAAATGGCTTAAAATTGTATTGACTAAACTAAATTCTAGAAACAGTGTTAGACAAACAAAAGACGACCCTCTGAAGCAAGCGCGCATATGGTCCGACCACCCTTAAACTTAGAGTATCACATTCGAGCCACACAATAGAGTATAGAAATGTAACGTTTGAAGCATTTGAAATAATATTGTTGTAGGTATTTAAATATAATCTGCAATGCCAATTTTAACTATCAAATAGTTTATAACAAGTAGAGTCATTAAGCCGGGAATCGAACCCGAGACAGAATGGGAAGATGACCACTTCGCCAAAGTAGGTATTAATTTTTACCAGAAAAAAAATAAGATTTATTGTTTTATGGCCATTGATAGTACAAGTGCCCGAATAGGCCAGGGGTAGGTACCTGCAAGGAAGCAGCGCTGAAAAAAAAAAAAGGGCGTTGAT